>BQNB010013514.1:0-76998 GCA_026074375.1 Tanacetum coccineum | reverse complement strand
GAGAAAGAAAGGGAATATGTTTGTGTTTCTAGAGAGAAGGAGGAGAAACACACACACTTATGAGATTACAAATATTTTCCTCACCCTCCTATGGAAGTATAGGAGGGGTATTTATAGGGCATGTGACACATAACTATCCTAACTTGTCATTATTAGTCCCTATGTGTCACGCCTTACATTATCTAGTTTAATTCCGTATAAGTCCTGACAATCTTCCCCCAATATGTGGACATACATAATTACTTATAATGTTCCTAACAAGTACAATTACATAAAAAATAACGTCTTCCAAAGGGCTTCCAAAGCTGAAGATATCTTCTGTGTTCTTTTGGTCTTCAAACTTGTACTCCAGCTTGGATCTTTAGTGTCTTTACTTGTTCAGGATCCATTGTAGTATGCATGAGTTGGATTAAATTCCCCCTAATCCATGCATCATGTCTTGAAAAGCTTTCTTTATAGACTCTTTTTTGACGAAGTTTCTGAATCAGCTTCCCCCCAAACCAACATTCCTATCTTGAGCAGATTTTGAAACTTTGATGTAGCTTGAACAATCTTCTATTTGTCATTGACGTGTACATCAGAATTTTGTAGAAGAAGAAGTAAAACCACACTAAATACTACTGCTACTTGTCATTAGGTCTTGGTGAATATTCGTTCAGGGGTACATGAAAGAAATCAGCAACAATTCTTCTCACGTATGCAGAATACTTCACACTAACCATACTAAGTGAAGTAGAATATACTACTTCCCCTTAGAAGTTTCACAAAGTACACGTTGCACGAATCTTCCAAACCAATAGTTTATATGCCTATAACCTTTATTTATTGACCCAAAAACCACACTACTACGTCTATATACTCGAGAAGTTCTTGTCTTAAGCAAACATCTTGAAAAGTTATGAATGATATTGAAGAACTTTGAAAGAATTTAACTTAGACCTAAGTACCATTGACATTTGTAGCACAATATCCATGAGAATTGCTGATGACATCTCAACCTTTAAACTCTCTGGCTAACTTACCAACCTCGTATTCTGTAGGCTATTGTTGTGATCACTTGGTGAAGTAAACCCGATATACCAAACTTGAAAATGAAGTAGAATCCCCCAAATTTGTTACTTAATCTTGCATTGTTGTTGATTGAAGAACGATGCAAGATTAAATCTATAAGTATTCTATACTCAACCAGAAAAGTATAAGAAGTACATCACCTCTTGAAATTATCCACATCGAATTCTATGTGTGAAACTGAGTATTACAACGTAACTCCTTTAAGTGATAGTTATCCAGGTCTTCAACCAACCACCCCGACTGCTGGAAACTAGATAATCCAAGTCTTAATCATATTCTTTTTGTGCTCAAGCAAGTCATCAATAGATAGATTGGGTTTAAAGAAAAGGGGTAAAAAACAGAAGGAAGTCTCGATGATGAAATAAGTAGACGCCTTCGTGAAACCTAACTTCAAATACAAATAAGGGATACCAAACCAACTCCGTGATCACTTGACATTGTAATCCGAATCTTTAGCCGTTTGTCATTTTAGTGAATCTTATTCGGATATATTTTAGTGTTATGTATCGTGTTTGTTGTGTTGTTTTTGGGCTTTGAATGATTAACGGTTGTTAATTATGAATGTGGGTACTAACGGTACAATAGCGGTTCACATTGGAGGGCTAACGGCTGAATTATAACTTGTAAGGACAAACGGTGTAATTGATTTTCAACTTTGAGGGTTAATAATTCACCAAGGACGAATGATAAATTGGTTTTAAAGTCCAAGGACTGCATGTGACAATTTCCAATTCTAGTGTATTAATGAAACACAATTCCCTCCAAAAAAACCTTTCTTCATCGTTTTTAAATTTATTAAAAATGTCACGAAAGCAAATTTGAGCTCACGGGATGGTACGGTTATCGCTGGTGAAAAATGAATATACCACGATGATCGAAACGAGTTCACGATCATAATGGTATAGATTATAAGTCTCGTAGTAAGCCGACACTCGAAACCGAGAAACCTGAAAATGACTAAAAACGTAAGATTTTGTTTCCGTGAACTTGCTAAATCGGTTGCTAATGCTTTGATAGTTCGGTACAATTAGTTCGGTTCATTTGAAAACAAGTAGTTCGGTTGATATTGAAAAGAAATTGTTCGGTTGATATTGAACACAAGTTGTTCGGTTGATATTGAAAACAAGTTGTTCGGTTGATATTGAAAACAAGTTGTTCGGTTCTCACATGTAAACTGGTAGTTCGGTTGACATTAAAAAACAAGTTGTTCGGTTGATATTGAAAACAATTGATCAGTTCCAACTATGCTTGTACAATCGTGCGTGTCTTCCCTTCACCAGATAGCAACATAACCGTCCTTGCCTTTCTTGAGAAACCATAAAAGCCAATGTAGAACAAAGCTAAAAACGTGTATCTATGTCTTGCCTTGTTTCTTTTGTTTAAACCGTGTAAACAAAAAAATAGGCCACCACAAAGTAAGCTATTGTTAAACCCTTTAATAAGCCATAAAAAATAAGCACTCTTGAAAACGTGTGAAAATAAGCTCAAAATTTTGCACACCAAGACGCACCCTTACTGTTAATAAGCCCACATGCCACGTTTTAAAAAAAAGAACAAATGAGCCCAACATGATTTGAATTTTGAGCAACCCAAAATCAAAAGTTATAAGGAAACAAAGATTTTGAAAATGAAAGACATATGACGAATGTAAATGAGCTACGGGAAGAAGAAAGAAAAAAATAAGCTGAGAATAAGCTCAAACAAGCCGAAACAACAAAACCACAAACACAACACGCACGAATACAATACACCCCCGGTTAGCTCTGATACTAATTGTTATCCCAAAAACTTAACCCATATCACACCAATAAGCCATACCAATAAGCAATAAGCTAGAAAAGACATAAAGGAAAAATAGAAAAATAGAGAGAGAAAGTAGAGAGAGAAACAAGAGAGAAAGATTAGATTATAGAGAAGATTAGTGAGTTACAAATGAAAGCAAATGCAACCAACACCCTTTCTATGTGTGGAGAGGGTCCTATTTATAGTCTCATACCCACATGATGTGTGTTGGGAATTATATTTGAGTTGATAAGACAAAACACGAATGAAATAAGATGGAAACAAAAGGACCAAAGTCGTCATTGAGGGATTATACAAGATGTAGAAGAAAATAAAGATTTGATCAAAAAGAGATAAAGATGAAGAGATAAAGATGAATATTTAATTGATTTACTCATTAATATCTTTTAATAGTTTCCATGTAAAGCCTTGACTCCTTATGCTATAAAAGGAGGTCCAGGCATATTGTTTTATTCATTCAGAAAAGTGTGTGTTCATCATATGAGAGTCGACTAGATACAAAAGTGTGTGTGTACACGTTTGTATAATTAGTGTAGACGTCTAGAGTTTAGCCTCAAGGATATTTGATCCCTGTTACTACTTAGAGTAACCGATCTATTCTGATTAAATAGTATTTGGGGCTGTGTTGATTAATAAAGAAAAACCTTGAAGTAACTTTGATTTGTGTTTATTATTTCCGCTGTGCAATTTATATCATTGTTACTATATTATCCTAGATGAGATCTAAACAACCTCGAGCTTAAACGATCAAAGAACCTATCACGTGTTGTAAGTTTATTTGATGATTTGCAACTTGTAGATCCTTGGTAGCTTAAAGGGAAGTTTTCATTCGTATATTAACTTCAGGGGAAGTTCGTGCTTATTTGGTTTTGTCATTATCAACTATGGGAAGATTGTTGGGAATTATATTTGAGTGATAAGCAAAACACGAATGAAACAAGATTGGAAACAAAAGGAACAAAGTCGTCATTGTGGGATTATACAAGATGTAGAAGAAAATAAAGATTTGGTCAAAAATAGAAAAAGATGAAGAGATAAAGATGAATATTTAATTTATTTACTCATTAATATCTTTTAATATTTTCCAAGTAAAGCCTCGACTCTTTATGCTATAAAAGGAGGTCTAGGCATATTATTTTATTCATTCAGAAAAGTGTGTGTTCATCATATGAGAGTCGACTAGATACAAAAGTGTATGTGTACATGTTTGTATAATTAGTGTAGACGTCTAGAGTTTAGCCTCAAGGAGAGCGCAGATCCCTATTACTACATAGAGATAACCGATCAAATTCTGATCAAATAGTATATTGGGGCCTGTTGATTAAATAAAGAAAAACCTTGAAGTAACTTTGATTTGTGTTTATTATTTCCGCTATGCAATTTATATCATGTTTACTCTAGAGACCCTAGATGAGGTCTAAACAACCTCGAGCTTAAACGATCAAAGAATCTATCACTGTTTGAGGTTTGCCACAATTCAGTATTCATAGCCTTGTGGATCTTGATCGAGGTATTACAAGGTTTTTACAATCGAATTTATGAAAAGAAAAGTGTATGGAGTTTCTGGTGATTTTCGGTGAATAGAAAACCCTAATTCGGTAACATATAGAATTCGGTAAAATTAGGGTTTGCTCGTTATTTATGATTTTTAATATTTGCCTACATCGTGAATGTTTCTCCTATCTTTGATGATCACATATTGTCCAGGAAGGGTCATTGATTGTTCAATCACTGATTGTTTCTCGTTAACTGATTTTGAGGGTAGCGGTTCAACTAGGGTTAGGGTTTCGTTCATTGTGTTGGTATCGTTTGTTTAGTTGCTTAACTGAATCTGTGAATTAATTCTCACATCATTAATGGCTTTAAATAGGATAACGTGATTGATATCGTGTGTATAAAAACCCTCAACTCATTAAGGTTTTCTTCTTTATTGGTTCATGTTTTGATCTTGTGTTTGCTGAGTGTTTCTTTTATGGTTTCCTGATAGATCGATCTGCTACTGTCGCTGGTTTGCTTCTTGGTTGGGTTTCGTTGGTTTGAATATGAGTAAGGATTCTAGTGACAAGAAGATGGGCAATATACGCCTCCTAAACATGCATTTGAGGGAGAAGGATGTAGCTTTAAATCCTGGTGGGACGAGCACAATAGTCCTACTAATACTTTTTCACTAAGGCTACTAGTCCGTTCTCTTTTAATGTGTCAAATATGAATGTTTGGCTGTGGAGAAATCAATGAAGAAACCCTAATAATGATGTGGATCACTCACATTATGAGGAAGCAGCAGGTACAACTTTAATTGATGTGACTTACTGTCAATTAGGGTTTTATCAAACCCTAATTCGATGAAGAAACAAAGAGTAACCAAGTTGTTCAATCAGTTAGCCTATCAATGACAACAGCAGGATAAATACTTTAAAGTATAGAGTTAAAATTTTGAGTTAGTGCTGCTCATATTTAATTACAGCTGCTAGTGTTTACTTAATGCTGCTTGTTGATTGGTTAATGCTGATTCGTATAGTTTATGCTGCCAGTTTAGTCATTAGTGGTGCTAAGCAACTTAGTGTTGCTCGTCATGTTTGTTTGCACTATCAAATATTTTATTAAGGTACTATTGCTTGGCTAAAAAGGTTAGTGATGTGTTCATTATGGATAAAGCTGTCTGTCATTTGGAATTCGAGTATATTACTATTGCTTCAATTATTAGAACTGTTAAGGAAGTAAAATAGTTTTAAGTTAGTGTTGCTCGAATATATTACAACTGCCAGCTTTGATAGATATCGGAAAGTACGTGGTTAGTGATATCGGACTACACACATAGGTAAATTTTGGTTTAAATGTTCTTAAAGGATTAAAAGGCTCGTATTTTTAGATCTTTTAAAGATGTGGTTACGAAGATGATTGTTTATCACTTATTTGACGATGAAGTGGAATTATTTGGGTTTGTGTTTTATCATACCTTTTAGCAGGAGGTAACTTGTTTGTGTTTTCAATGTTGTGACGAAGACTTGACAAATCTAGCAAAGGTGTGTGATTTTTCTATGGTGTTCAATGCTCACATTTGCTATCACTTTGGTTATGTGTCTCATAGAAGATGAGGATAATTGTCAAGAGATTGCGGTCTCCTTATACATTGGTTTTGGGTATACGTTCGAAGTCACATGGATAGTACAAGATATAAGACACAAGTTTGGGTTATTCTACTTCTACATCAAGTTCGTTATACTTAGTTTTCTTCATCAATAATCATTACATAGAGCTTACAGAATTTGAAGATTCAAGAAATGGTTAACATATGGGTTTTAGGGAAAGCTTATTGTTAAAATGTTTAACCATTTACATGCTACATTGAGGTGCAGGTTTTTACTACTACTAGCCTTTGTTACTACTGCTAGTGTAAGTTTCTTGTGCTCAAGTTCATTTTTTTAAGGCGCATCATGGAGGGTAATTTGAGTTGTTAGAAGGTGAATTAGAAGTGTGATAATGGTTTGTGTTTGTGAAGATCAAAGTTGCATCCTTTATACTCCTATTTGATGATTGACAAAAAGGGAAAAGATTTGATGATTTGCAACTTGTGATCCTAGGTGGCTTTAAGGGGAAGTTTTCTTAGTATCAATTAACTTCAAGGGAAGTTCGTGCATTATTTGGTTTTGTCATTATCAACTAAGGGGACGATTGTAGGGAATTATATTTGAAGTTGATAGACAAAACACAAAGAAACAAGATGGAAACAAAAGGACCAAGTCGTCATTGTTGGATTATACTAGAAGTAAGAAGAAATAAAGATTTTGGTCGAAAAGAGATAAGATTTAATATTTACTTGATTTTACCTCATAATAACTTTTAATAGTTTTCCAAAGTAAAGCCTTCTCACAGACTCCTTCTGCTATAAAAGGAGGTCCAGTCATATTGTTTTTATTCATTCAGAAAAGTTGTTTCATCATATGAAAGTTGACTAATTACAAAAAGTGTGTGTTACACGTTTGGTATAATTAGTGAAGACGTCTAAGTTACCCTCAAGGATCTTTGATCCCTGTTACACTTAAAGTAACCCCGATTTTTCTAAAAAAAAAAAAATTTTCTGATCAAATAGTATTAGGGGCTGTGTTGATTATAAAGAAAAACCTTGAAGTAACTTTGCTGATTTTGGTTTATTATTTCCACTGTGCAAATTTTTTTTTATATCATTGTTCTATATTATCCTAGAATGAGAGTCCTAAACAACCTCGAGCTTAAACGATCAAAGAACCTATCACGTGTTGTAGGTTTCCACAATGTGTATGGACTTACTTCTTGGGTCGGGCTTGGCTTATCTTGGGCTTTGAGCCCGAAACATGGACATTATTAGATTACAATCCAAGCCCGTTGAACCCGACTAGCCTATTACTTAACAAGACTAATTACGACTAATAAGATCGATAACATTCTTGTTTGACTTATATAAAATTAAGGCTAACAACCACTTTATACAATACTCTACATCGTTGATTTTTAAGACATATCAACGAATAATCGATCCTTCATATAATTTCTTCGGTCTAAGCTCTTGTGAGTATTTCCAAACTTTCCTTCTATTTTTTGTTGCGATTTTTGTAATTTTTTTAATTTTTTTTGATTTGCTAACACTATACTACGAAACTCGGTGTAATTTCACCATCTTCACGATCATAATAACTCCGGATAATTTCTTCGGTAATTCTTTTGTTCTTCGGATGTACTAATAATTGCGTTGGTAGTAAAAATACATGAGTTTTGACTACTTTATACATTCCCATTTGTAATGTGCAAATTTCTTCTTGATCGTACCAAAGATAGAAAATTGACACAAGACTCGGGAAATACATACTTTACACTTTACGCAACTAGCAACTCATAAATGGACATAATCTACCAGGGTAGACTAAGGTGTAAAGGTGTAACGAAACAGATAGTTGGTGTAATTCCTAAAGGATTGGCTCTATGGGTTGTTCTAGGGTTATCTTACTCTTAAGATGAGAGTAAACAAAGGATTTATACGGGGGTTAACTAACCAGTGTAGTTAGTTAATAAAACAACATGTAAAGGCTTTTTGGGTGTAATCCTAAAAATTTACCAATTTAAACAAGTTACTCCATCTAAATCCATAGTACTCATTATTGTGGTCTCAAATAGATATACCAAGCCAAGTTCTAAAGTCTACAACATCATCGGCACACTCATATTTTTTTGGAATTTGGGTAAACATTTGGAAACGGATAGGTTAAATCCTCACAATATCTAACAAGGGTTATTGTGTGCGGGTTATGTAACATGTAACTTCACAAAGTATGTTTGATTTTTTTTTAATTTGATCATACTTATAAGCATTTGTAAAAAATAGGACAAGTCATTCTAATTCCCATCCCCTTCACTTTGAATTATACAACTCCTCATTGTAATAGATAAAACATTAAATACGGGTTTAAAAAGAATTAGAATGACAATACTCCCCTGATATTTTCTCGTAGATTCTCCAAAGTTTAAAGTTTATGATCAGGAAATGTTGTTTGTTAAATGCGTCTGGATCCGCATGACTACAATCACACATAAGATTCTAGATGTTTGATACTTCACCAACTTCGTTGATTTCTTTTTGCATCGAGGTCCTGTGTAAAATATAGGAAAAACATGCAAAATTCCTATCTCGGGTATCTACGGTTAATTTAAACTAAACTAAATACTAAATACGGATCAGTCTGTTGAATATGCCGTATCATGTGCATGAATACGCCGTATTAACATAACTGACAATAATATTTTTAAAGTGCATAAAAATAAAGGACTGATAACGTGAATACGCCGTATGGTACGGAGCGGATATGCCGTATTGATGTCTAGGAAGACAGACTCGATAAAAATAAATAACAATCCGGGTTGTCTCCTGGGAAGCACTTTTGTTTACAGCGAAGTCTTTAAGTTAGACTTTTCTTCAGCTTCTTATTAAAAAAAAGTTTTTTTCAAAAAGGGAAGCCATAGGGTTCGAGCCTGTGACCTCCCCCTTCTCATAGCCAACACTTTAACATACACACACACACTCACTACCAACTCGCCCTTGGGTCTTTTTCGTTAAACCTTCTCACTATTTTTCTTTTAACCCTTTTTTGCCATTTAAGCCTAACAGCCTTATTTAGCTTATTTACAACTTATTCTAATAAGTTGTTGGACCCATTTTATTTTTCTTAGGACTAGAATAGTTCAAAGTACTTTTCCTGAATTTTTCAGATTTTTCTAAATTAGTTTAATATTTTTTAGAATATTTTTAGATTAAAACTGTTTTTAATTCATAATAAATAAAATAAAAATCAAAAAATTATAATTCTTTTTTCTAAAATTATTTTTAATCATTTAGGACTTTTATGAATTAAATTTGCATTTTTAAGGTTAAAATTTGATGTTTTAGGTGTTTAGGTTGCGTTGTTAAAATCCCGTTAACGTTTTTCGTGCTTAATTTGTGTCTGCTTTAATTGTTGCTTGCCTTTGTTTGTTTGTTTTGCATTATATTTGTAGAAATTAGAAACCAAAATCAAAATCTTAATCTATTCAAAATCCCGATCATAAACTTCAACATGATTCTTAATTCACGCTTCGTTGGGATTACGACCCGGGAGGTTTTGAACTTTACTTTGGTTAAAAGTAAATTTTCTTAAAAACCTTACGGAATACTTACTTTCTCTTACTATTATTTGATATCTTAGCTATTAGTTATATATTAAGTATATTAAGTATTTATTATATATGCTATTAAGCTTAAGTTTTATCACCTAGCTTCTAAATCAAGCTTTATTCTTTCTCTTAAACTTAGCATGTAGACCCTCTTAATTAAACTATTAGCAGGTTTACCCTTTTGAAAACAATTCTTTCTTCCCCAATCCTCAAAGTAATCTTTTATTTGTAAACATCAATCTTAGCACGGGCGGTAGACAAAAATGGTCTTCCGAGGATCAAGGACACTTTGATATCCTCGGGCATATCAAGAATTATAAAGTCTACTAGGAAAACAAATTTGCCAATACCTACTAGTACATTTTTAGCTATTCTTTTTGGATATTTTATTGTCCTGTCTGCTAATTCAATAGTCAACTTAGTGTGAGCTAATTCGCCTAATCCTAAGTTGAGGTAGGTCGAAAGAGGCATAACACTAATGCTAGCTCCTAAGTCAAAAAGGGCATTATCAAAGCAAACATTATTAATAAAGTAAGGTAATCCATGGGTCTTTCTCCTTTCGGGGTATGGAATTATTGATATGTGAAGCTTCGGAGTAAGCTTCCGAGAATTATGGTCCATATTATCCCTTCTTTTCATCACAGTAGTAACCATTCAAACGAATTGGAAACGGAATCGTCGTTTGTCTTATCTCGTACATTAGTGTATGGTTTTGTCCAGTGGATACGGCGTATTGGGAGGATCCAATACGGCGTATCGGGTATGAATCAGCTTCAATAGTAGTCAAAATCGACTTGATCTCTCGGGTTCACTTTAGTAGAGCTAGGTAGCCTTCCAAATCCTCTTTCTTGTAGTACCTTGCTTATTTGCCCGATTTGAATCTCCAAAGTTTTAATCAATGCTCCTTAGTTTCTAATGGTAGCATCCGTTGAAGCTCGGATTTCTTTAATCAAATTAGATTTTTCTTCATATCTCTTTGTTGATTCACACATAAACTTGCTCAGGGTATCTTCCATAGATTGCCTTCGTTTTTGGTACGAAGGATTAACATTGTTCCTTTGATAGAATCCCGGAGCTGCTGCTCTATATCCTTCTCCTTGAAAAGGTCCACCAAATTGCGTGTAGTAAGCTTCTTCAAGAGTTTTCCCTTCTTCTTTGAGTGTGCAATCTTTGGTGGAATGGGGTCCTTTGCATTGTTCGTATCCAACTTGAGCAGCATAGACTTTTTTATTTACTTTCTTGATCTCTCTTCTAAGATTATTGAGTTGTGCTTGTATAGCTACCAACCTGTCAGAAGTTTTAGTACTTCTTGACCTAGATGTTCCATTGTGCCATTTTTGAGAGTATTCAGCCATTTCTTGGATGGCTACCTTTGCATCAATAGCACTCTTAGATGGTATTGCACCTCTCGAGTCAAGAATCTGTCGAGTAGGAATTCCCAATCCATTATAGAACAAGATTACCTCCTACATCTTTGTTAAATAGTGTTGAGGACACTTCATCAAGAGTTCTTTAAATCGATTGTGGTATATCCTATATCATAACCCGGGGTCGATTCTTGGATTTGGCTAGTTTTTAGAGAGAGAAAACACTTGAGAGAGTTTTGTAGTGAGAGAAAATGTGTTTTCTATGAAAAGGAAATTATGACTAGCTTGCCTCTTCCAAAGTTGGAAGAGGCTTATATAGTACTTACAATATACCGGGTATTAGTACCCGACTTAAACCGAAAATCGTACTATTAACTATTAAACTACGAGCTATAATAAACAGTAAAATACACGGGGTGACCGAGTCTTTTTCTAATATCTAACATCGATCCCATGCTTGGTAAAGGTTTTCATCTGGTTCTTGCTGAAAGTTGTTAATTTCCTCCATTTTCTTTGTAGTTCGAGCAGGTGGGCAATATTTGTTCAAAAATTATGCTTTAAGACCATCCCAGGTTGTAATTGAACCAGTTGGTTCATTTCTAGATCATCATCCAAACATAAACTTACATCCTCTTGTATTTTTGAAAAAAAATCCCCCCCGCCATCTTGTTCACTTGTTGGCAAACATGAAGTCAGAGTTTTGCCCCCAAAAAGAAAGGCTTTGACACCTTTAGAGGTCTTTTCATATCTTCATAACAAAATGTATGTCGTGACTGAGCATTTCGGTTCATTCATTTACTATCTGAGGTGCTGCGATTTTCCATCTCCATCTCCATCTTTAAGATATCCTTAATGAAAATTAGTAATAAAGAGAAAATTTATTTAAAAGTCAGACATAGTGTTTCTTATGAAAAATATTTTGTAACACTTCGAAAGATTTGGATCGTTTATCAAATGATCAATACCGTCAATTCTTATACTGGAACAAGATTGATTCACACAGAATCGCACCATCGTTTCTTTCCAGTTTGACACAAGTTTGATTTCTTGTAGAATCGCACAAGTCACCTACCTAAGCTTGTTTGATGTAAGTCTCTAGCAGGGATTTCCATCATACATAGAAGAAGACTTCGTATCACTCGGATGTTCTGGCAATATCACAAGGATAATGTGTAGGACTCTTAAGATAACCTTGTTTCCACAGTGTGTGAAAGACAAGAGAAATGGATACGTGTCCTAACGAGATTAATTGACGATCTCTTGGCTCTAGACTCAATAGTGCGTTTTGGTTCTAGTAATCGGAGGCTGATCTACTGCCACCTTGTTCTAATATCAGCCTAACTCGAAAGTGAGAAAGTCAATAGATAACGTGTATAGTCCCGTGCAAGAATTGAGACAAAAATCTTGTGAAAGATTCTGAGTGTCTATAGGAGTGTTGTGCATTGCATCACTGGGTTCAGATGTCTATCTTCCAATGTCGCAATCATCATAGTGAGATCAGCAGCATATGTTGTATTGACCCGGTTTTTGCCTAAGTGTATGGAGGGCTTTTTTCTTTACACCCTTTATCTTTACAATTCTTTTTAATTCTTCAACCCCTTCAGTGCTTACCGAGAGTTCATGACTAGAACCTTGTTGTGGTAAATCCAGTCCTAGCTCATCAGCATTCGGCACTTTTCCTTGATACTCGCATTTACTCCTTTATATGTCGAAACCAAAGGACTTCTACATGCTAACTAGTGGATTGTCCCTGGGTAGATCCTCCGGAATATGGCTTGGTATAATTGGGAAACAGTACCTAACCTAACCAACTTATAACTCATTAAGTAACATGCATGGTCGTCTTTTTGGGTACAGTCTCCTTTCCATTAACCAATTGAAAATTCATTAAGGTACTTATGAATATAGAAAATCAAAGCTGTATAGTACTTCGTTCGTTTTTTAAGATTTTTCAAAACGCTCCGCCCCCCCTCAACTGTCTTCGGTATTCGAAATTGTATGAGCATGTTAGGGCTGAGTATATAAGTCCTAATAATCACGGTATTTTATTATACACAAATTTTTAATCACATTTGTCTCCCCTAATCAAAAAAAATTTTGTAAAGAACCCTTTGACATTTGATATCAATTGATTTAAATAAGGTTATAAACTTTGGGATAAAAGTGTGTCCCTTAATTCGCAAGTCCGTGTATGAAACATTAAATGCTCCCCCTCATCGTTGAGGATACAATTACTCCTACAACTTAGTCATCAAAAGATTAACTATTTACTAATGTACATGATATATTTTTCACAATAAGAGACAAAATTGACCTTTTTATTGTGGCGAGCATGTCGTCACGTTGTTCTGTTGATCAGCCTATAGTCAATATATCTTATTCTTCCTCCAACAAAGCTTTCTAGACTACGAAAGATCCTCTGATATTAGACATTTCTCAATCGCAGTGATGAAGTCTTTGCTTCTGTCTCTTGTCCTCCTCTGACCACATCCTAGTCTCCATGCCCTTAAAGTACCGAACAGATGAAATCGTATAACATGTGTCCAGCATTTCCATTACTCTTGTCAACGTCCCATCACTAACCTTTTTGAAGCTCATTCAGCCTCCTCAGCTTTCTTTGATCATTTCTGTCTCAGTATACAACGGCTCTTGGCTTAGAACATTCGTATAATCTTCTTTTGAATAATAAATCGGCTGCAATCCCCAAATGGACAGATCAAGTTGATCTTTGTTTGATAACTTTCAATCCGAGCTGTAAGTCTCCTCACACGATTCCGATCACCAGGTTTCCTTATCCACGATGTTTGACTGCTGTGTGAAGACTATCTGTCTGTCCTTATGGCAGATGGTCTGAGCTTTTCTGAAAATTGAGTAGAACAATCCTTCAAAATTCATTTGGATGAAGGTTTTGAAATATTTTCCCCCCTTTACGTGAGATCGTTGTACTCTTGGTAATCAGCACGACGTAAGAATTATCTCTCTTAAGTAGTTTTACCCGTATTTTTCGAATACCTTACACCAATCACACTTGAGAATTAGCACTCGATCTGACTAGCTTCACGATCAGAGGGCTCACTAGTGTTGTTGAATGTTGAATTACCTTTCTTCAAAACCACCAATAAAGATTCCATAGACCGCACTTAATGGTCCCATATTCGCGTTTCACTTTACACCCACAAAGATGAAAACAAATTCTTCAAGGGCCCAATTCTAGGTTAACTGAGCGGCTTTGAGAGCCTTGGTTATGAAAAGGCAATTCTTCGCACTTTGTCACCTGTCTGGAAGATAATCGCAGATCCTTTTTGGAAGAAAGAATGTGGTTGACATAGTTGACCTGACCTGGAGGTCTCCTAAGGGCAGTGTGTTCCATTTACATTTCGTCGGAATTAGATGACTCCCAAACCTAAAACCCTCAGGATTATACAAATCAACCTTATTTGTCAGCAGCTTATGGCATTCATCCATCTGATATTGAAGAAAGACGCTATTCTTATGAAAGGCTTTAACAAGGTTGAATGCTGGACCTTCTAAATCAGCTTTCAGAGCTATCTTCTTTCCTGTTCGTGCTTGCATCGAACCATTTGAAGAATTACCCAATATCAAACGTCTATGCTTGAAGCCTTGTTCTCCACAGGAGCTTTATACCATTTGCGTATGATTTGCCCAGTATTGATTTCTCTGGTATCCCGAGAAAGCATTCGGGGGAATGGTCCATTCTGGTTCATGTGTATGCAGGTCTCTCGCTTCTGAAGTAGGCCATAAACCACAAAGAGAGGTCGCACCTTTGGGAATGAGACGTTATCAGTGTCCTCCGATAATTAGTCATTCCTTCATCCTGCATTAGAATGTCATCTGAAGATTGTTCAGAATGTTGTAATTCGGGATCAGATCTGTGCATCGAAAAGTCATCACCAGCCCCCCAAAAATCCCCCCCTCCATTGTGTCAGTGATTCAGCCATCCAGTTGAGGTGATAGCTGGCATGTTGTGTTGGAAGCAGTTAGCATCAGACTCTCGTGGTTTCTTTGAACTATTGCTCATCATCTGTTTGTAGGAAGTTATGAGCTGAACCAGAAGCACCTGAATCGTGTCTACTCCTTTTTGAGACTTACCATGGTTTGAGTCCAGCCTGAAGGCCTTTCATTATCAACATCTCTTCTACCATCATCACTATCATGCCTTTCCTTGAGATCTTTAACCTTTTCTGCAACTTCCTTATGCCATGGCGCTTCATCTGCAATCAAAGCTTCCCATAAGTCATGGTATAGGATTGGTAGTTGTGCAATATTTCTGTATGCAGACTTGATCTAATTCATGTGCTTGAAGAGAGCTCTCTTTATAACAAAATTCTTAAAAGAGTCAAATTTATCAGTTGACCTGATTAGTATGTTGAATCTTGTTTCACCTCACCATGTTCCTTTTTGATTCTGATAATCTCCTTCGACTCTTTTTCAGGATTCTTGATTCTGGATAGACTCTGGGCCAGGCAGCACTGATTATTTCTCGATTAAATCTGCAGTGTGTCATTCAAGAACCTTAAGGAGAGCATCATCAAGTTTTGTTCCTAGATATTTATCAACAGTCGTAGGAAACTTGTGATTGAAGATTGGAATCCAAAAACGATACATCCAGTATGATCAGTCTCCTTACTTCAAGCCATCATCCTGCTCCAATGCATGTCACTCTTACTAAAAGGCGATGAATGGAGTGAACTCTGGGAGATAGATGAGGTGATTGTTGGTTAGCTTCTGTGTTGATTGGAGTAGATGTGACCCAATGATGACGGCATAGTATATGAACATCTGTAAAGGGAGCAATCACTGAGGAGTTTGACGTTAAACTGTCTGGTTGATTTGATAGAATGTGGAAATCAGACCTCTTGACTTTAGATTTCTCCTGATCATCTTCGATGGTTTGTCATGACAGAAATTGGATCCCAAAGTTAAAAGTGTCATCGAGATTTTTCATGGAAGACATATGAACCAGAAATGACTTCTGGTTTAATCAACGATGACATGTATTCGTCCTGTTATGAGCTTCAAGGTTTCATGAACCTTTGGTAAGGGCGGCTTTACGATGAATTCATCACCATGTGCTCAGGGTTTGTCCTGCAAGAGACACATTAAATTTCCAAAGTCTGATCCAGTCCTGGGTACTTCTTTCATGGGCTCAGGGTCTATGTCCACCAGAGCCTCATGTTCTTTTGTCGATGGGTTGAACAGGTATGCATACTCCAGATGTTACAGTAGACGAGTCCTACTTCAACTGACTTGGTCACATTTAGGAAGCAGTGGCTTCTGTTACACTATCCATTCTTTTCTGAATCAGAAGTTGATGAAGATTCATGGATTACTTTCTCTGCTGTGTCATCTTCCGGTTGAGAAGAGGGTCCAGTTGTCGAATCAGGAGGAGTTTGATCACGCCTAACAAGGATAAACTGATCAGTAGTTCTTTTCTTTTTTGACAGACCGATCAGGGAATGAGCTACTTGTTCTTCTGTTACAACGGCCTTTCCCTTGCCTACTACTTCATGCAGATTGGAGAGTTGTTGTCTGATACTAGATCCCTGATTGTTTACATCTCCACAGGTGCCCGACCTTGTGGCAGAAAGGCTGGATCCAAGCTAAGCTTAATAGCTCGTTCCATGTCAGCATCATCACCTTCTCCTTCTCCCTTTTCCTGATGTGTTTCCAAACTCATCTTCTTAGCCAGTTCGAGATACAAGGATCATTACCTTCTACTTGAGGAATAGATTCTTGTTGAGCTTCATCATCTTCGTCAACAAGTCGGAAAGTAGGCTTTCCCTTTCTAACTTTCTGTGGAAGCTTATGCTTGGAAGGTTTCTTTGACGGAGGAGGAGCTGGCTTAGATTGTTTGACTGGTGTGGTGGTTATGGGCTTTTTGGGTGTAGCACGCTTTATTGCAGATTGCATGCTTGCACTTTCTTGAGGGGTTTTCTTTGTATTCTCAGCAACAATTTCCAGATACTTGGGATAATAAGAGGATTGTGTGTATTGCTTCCAGTTAATCAGGGGATCGGGAATTGCCATTCCAAAACACTTCAACTGACTCACCTTTAGGACAAATTGAGATTTCCTAGTATAAAATACATCTCCAGTTGATGAACAGCAGATTGCATGGAAGTCGATGGATGTTGTTATTGCTTGCCAAGTAGTAAATTATCATCCATGGAAAACTGTTCCATAAGGAATGAGGAAAGGAGTTACTTTCTCTTTGGGTTCTCAGACGGCGTTGGTGACTTGCTTTGTGTGAAAAAATGGGTCTGTATCCCTTGAGTAAACTCTTCCCAATCAGCTAAGCATGACAACATTAGTTTTGAGTGCGATTCCCACAACATTTGCAAACTGGTGTCCTGGGTTTGTCACGTGTCAGAAGGTGCCCCCTTTCCTGTCAGCCTGGTTGATTAAGGATAAAATTGCCCTCCATGGTTGATACACATAATTCACCCTTATGTTGGAGACAATTTCTACAGGTTCAGGATACCCCAGCTCATTAACAAAATCAATGACAGTGTTACCAGACGGAGGTAACTCAAACGGATGAGCATGGATGAACCGGAGTAATTGGCTAATTGCCTTTCTGAGAAGATCAGCACTTAGATCAAAACCATATTTCATCAAACTTGACAACAATAAACCCCCATCTTCTCGTTATATTTCATGTGTTGGTTTTGGTGGGTGTTCTCAGAACTGTTACAGGTAGATAGCGGGAGACATTTGTTGAGGAGTGAATGCTTGGAAAAGTTGGTATTACTCAGGATGTCCACTGATACTGAAAAGATGGGGTGCTATTGAAACTTTGTGCATTGAAAAGTAGGTTCTTTTCCCGATTGGTTAACGAAATACACTGAGAGCGAGGTACAATCTGCTCATCTGTTTCTTGTAGGAGGTTGAGTGGGAATATTTTTGTTTTTTTTTTTATTTTTTTTTTTTTTGCTATCCATCGTATTTTGCAAAAGAGTATTTAACAAAGAAGACAAACATTGCAGAGAAACGAGGTTAGAGAGAACTTCAACATTGATTAAATTCATGTCATTCTACGATTGATTAAAAACAGAGGTAACTCTGGTTTGTCTAAAATCTACTAATTATCCAACAAGATCAATTACTTGTTAACAGGATGCAGAATTATCCAACAGGATCAATTACTTGTTAACTAAGCCCGGACGGGAGTTTAGAAAAGCAATTGGGTCATTCGAATGGGCCTTGATAGATTATTGGGCTCAATGGGCCAAAATATGAAACTTAGCCCAAACCGCTGCCAGGCAGAATGCCAACTCGCCGTTAGGAGAATTGAGCAAACCGCCGCGAAAAGGGGCGGGTTGAATATTTTAATGAATAAAAATATTCGACCAAACCGCCGAGAGACGGCGGTTTACCTGTTGGATTAAAATAATAGAAAAATTATGGCAACTCGCTGTTTAGACAACCCGCTGTTAGACAACCCGCCATAAGGCAACCCGCTGTTAGGCAACCCGCTGTTAGGCAACCCGCTGTTAGGCAACCCGCTGTTAGGCAACCCGCTGTGAATCAACCCGCCGTTTGAACCAGCGGGTTGAGTATTTTATTAAAGACTAATAAAATAACCAACTCGCCACCAAGAAACATACGCAACTCGCCATTCGGACTAGTTTCTTAAAATTCAAACCCCGCACCTCCTTTTTCAACACTAATCACATCCTAAGGCATTCCTAGGCTATAGATATACATTGCTACCATTCTTTTCATCAAACACACATATATCTACTTGTTAAACTACAACCCGCCGTTAAGAATCAAAGGCAACTCATTCACTATTGTTTGAGATAGAAAACCACACATCAAAACTCATTAATATATACCTTATGAACAATTCCCAGCAACTAGATCACACCTTACAACACTACATTGGTGTACTCATCTTAAAACGACCCTAGATCTATTTTTCTACACTTTTTAATGTGTTTTCGATCGATTCCATTGATATACACACATAATAAATGATATAGATTAAGGTTCGATACATACCTTTGCAAGAAACACTGGAAATCAAAGATTCGAGGTTATGTTCTTGGCGGCGAGTTGCGAGAAGGAGAGAGTGTGTGTTTTGACTTTGACCGATTTTTGTATCGTTTGACCACATGGCAACTCGCCGCCCCTTTTATACTTCTAAGTTAGAAACTTGGCAGATTTAGTCCCTTAGGTTTCCATCTTCTTTTAATTTTTGTTTTAAGTATTTCTAAGGCTTTTCTAAGATTAGGCAATTGGCCAACTTAGTCCCTATTGGTTAGTAAGGCTAGGAAACAACGAGCAAATGCTTTTTAAACCCTAAGCATTACAACACTAGTTAACTTTGGACCTTTGAGTTAAAATTAATTAGCTCCCCTCCAAATATTAACCCATTAGAATACAACAAACATCTTATAATTACACTTTCATCGCATCCAACAGTCTTTTAGAACCCCTTAGATTTTTTCCATTTACTCTCCCCCTCAAACAACGACCCGTTTTCTATTGAAAGAGCTGTAGTCGTTGATTGAGAGGAAAAGATCAGGCGAAAAGCTCTTCCCTCACCATTGTTTTACAATACTCCCATAAAGCATGGATATAAAGTAATCCATGCCCAGACATCAAACCGGGTTGCAATATGAAGTAATTGCAAGCCTTTTAGTAATTCCAAATGACTTAAAATATTTCCTAAGTATTTTATTAGACTTATTATTAAATAATTTTAAATAATAATATTTATTTTGAGAATTTTTTTTTGAACTATGTACAAAGGATACACGAAGGCATTTGGTTTACTCATCCTCTCCTTCTTGAAGACGTTTGAGAGTTTCAGGGGTCAAACTCTTCATGCCTAGGCGTGGAAGAAGAAATTCGAACCGTTCTCTTGGTAATGCTTTGGTGAGGATGTCTGCAAGTTGATAATTCATTTCCACGAAGTAGAGTTCAACCACTCTATTTTCCACTTGCTCTCGGATGAAATGGTGCCGTATGTCAATGTGTTTAGAGCGAGAGTGTTGGACGTTGTTACAGCAAAGAGCAATAGCACTTTTGTTATCACAGTACAGAGGAATTTTATTGAAGTCAAATCCGTAGTCTTTGAGCTGGGATCGCATCCAAAGGATTTGAGCACAGCATCCAGACATGGCGATGTATTCAGCCTCTGTAGTTGATATTGCCGTGCTTCTACCCGGAGTAACTATAACACTACCAGGAGTAACTATAACACTACCAGTAGTAACTATAACACTACCAGGAGTAACTATAACACTACCAGTAGTAACCATTATTATACTACCAGGAGTAACTATAACACTACCAGTAGTAACCATTATTATACTACCAGTAGCAATGACTATAACTACCCACTAAATCACATTTTCATGACTCGGGTTCTAAAGAGAATTCATGCGAAACGATATTCCGAACAACTTCTTAGTTTTAGTCGAAACCCGAAACCCAACAGAAAATGACCAAAATGCCCCTACCAGTTTCTGCCAATAAATATTACCAAAACGCATACCTGCGTTTGCGTTTTTGACCCGTTATAAGGCGTCTTTAACACTAGAAAACCTCGCGGAAAGGTAAAACGTTATTTTGAACAACTTTCCAGTTTTGTCCGAGACCCGAAACTCGACTGAAATGGGCGAAAACGCACTCGCATCAGGTCTGATGCAGTGTACTAATTACCAAACAGCCAGATTTTGCCCCCGCCTTAAGACCCGTTAGCACTCGCTTTTAGACTTAAAGAACCTCGCGGGGAAGTAAAACGACCTTCCGAACGACTTTCATGTTTCGGCCGAAGGCCGAAACGGACTCGAAAGTGCCCGAATTGAGCTTTTAAAATCCGGACAGCAAGCGCCCTATTACTAGTGCCGAGTTTTTATATTAAGGATATATATCTCGTTTTTGCCATAACTTTTTCGTTATCAGGAGTTACAAGACGATCCTTATATGGAAACGATCGTCTAAGCAAGCTCTACCATATTTCAAAGCCTAAAATCAGATTTACCAATTTCTCGATCCTCGTTTGGCGTGCCAAACTTTCTGCTCACAGTGAGCTTATTACAAACCACGCCAAAATCCGTTTTTGACCCAAAATCTCATCAAAACTATGTCTAATATAGCCTATAATTTATACTTAGCCCACTTAATCTTCTTATATCAGAATATACTAGACGCCGCAAGGTTCAACCGATTTCATCACATATATACATATTTATGTAAATCAATTCAAATGAATGAGATAATCGAAATAGACATAAAAGTGAAGCTCACTATGCTATATGGAGCAAAGTCGGAAAACAAAAGGCACTCGTCTCGTCCTTCTTGGCCTTAGCCGCGGCTCACCCTCAACCGACCCGAACCAAAACCAACTTTAATCAACCAAGCAACCCATTAACTTTCAATAAATCAAACACACCCTTTGTGTGTCTTGCTTGCTTGGTTCGAACCCAAAAGAAGAGAAAGAAGGAAGGAGAAAACAATTACCACTTGGTCTTTTCTTGGTTCATATAATCTTTTTAGTGATGATTGAGTGCATTACCAAGATCAAAAATCCAAAAAATGGTATGTGTGGGTGTGTTATAATATTCGGCAGAACCACAAGCCAAAGAAGAAAGAAAAATGAATTTTTTTGACATCTAAACTTGTATATATATTACAAATATCTAATAAATATCTTTTAGATATTTTGTAAAATATCTAGTTAATTTAACGCGAGCCTTAAACGCGAGCTTTGGCCAAGGTCGAGAAATAAATATGACATGGTTCATAAAATGATATTTTATGATCATAAGAATAATAGCGAGACACGTCGTAAATTTTACGAAGCTCGAAACGATTAACGAACGCGCGGTCAAACGTCGACTCGCGGAACGTCAAAAATAAAAGTAACCCAATCTTTTCCAAATTTTTCATAATAAATACGAAAATATTTATTATCGACAAATAAAATGTTAAATGTCGACACTCGCTCACGGAAACTCGTAAAATAATATTTACGACATCGGGCACGCGATCGTCGTACAATGACCTAAAACACGGGGTGTTATAGTCTTCCCCCGTTAAATGAGCCTTGTCCTCAAGGCTTAAGATGCGGCACTTGACACCGGTGCGGTCTTTGTGAAGAGAGGTGGATATTTCTTTCGAAATTGATCCTTGCATTCTCATGTAAACTCAGGGCCTCGCCTAGAGTTCCATCGAACTTTAACTATTGGGACACGGCTTTGCCTCAACCGTTTGACTTCTCGATCCATGATTTCCGCAGGTTTCTCGACAAACCGAAGCTTGTCATCAAAGTGAAGTTCATCCAACGGAACGGCTAAAGGTTCGTCGGCATAGTACTTCCTCAAGTTGGATACATGAAACGTATTGTGAACCCTGCTCAGCTCTTGCGGAAGCTCAAGCTTGTAAGCAATGGATTCAACTTGTTCCAACATCTTGAAAGACCCAACATATCTAGGGTTTAACTTCCCCCGTTTGCCAAAGCGTACTTCTCCTTTCTAAGGCGATACCTTAAGCATAACTAGGTTGTCAACTCGAAGTTTTACAGGCTTACGCCTCAATACTCGCCTCGTCCATCCCTGATGGAAAGTCACGAAAAACAAATGGTAACTTATACCAACAAAATCAAAATACGATTTCAACCGCTCTTATCATAAGAGACAAAACACGCCACGGAATCATATCCGATATAAACAAAAATCACGTCGCTCTTAAAAGAGAATCTTTAAAATGAAAGATCGCTCCAAACTCAGTTGGTGATCATACAAAACGAAGCGCCCAACGCTTATCAAACCAAATCAAGCATCGCGAACCAAATCCGAAACAATTTCCGCGGATCGGGACCGAAACAAACGTCGCGAATCACAATCATAAGATACGCTATTAAACGATTACCAAGAGGTATTCCATTATTCAAAAAAAACAAAAATACTCATCATAACCAAATTCCAAAACATACGTCGCCCTCCCGGTCTCATTTGATAATGCACCACCGGTTTGCGAACAAAACCTTCGGAGTACTATGACCCCATCCAGCGCATCATAGCGCTAACACATAAACAAAACATACATCGTTATCTAAAACCAAAATATACGTCGCCCTCCCGGTCCCATTTAATAATGAACCACCGGCTGCGAACAAGATTCCAGAGTACACATGACTCCATCAAATGCATTATAGCACTAACACATATTGTCAAAAGACAAAACGAAATCAATCAAGAAAATAATTGAACATCATGAGCTTAATGATGGATCGTCGAAAACTAAAAATTCCAACATTTCCATATGGCGACTAGCACAATCGGCTCGGTCCTATCCCAACACATTACATCCTAGATGAATTGAATCATTCAGTCGAGAAAATCACTCACATTTCTACTTCCATACCGCTCGACTTAAGACATTGGTTACTTTGGTCGTTCCTCCAGAATGGGGATGGATGTCACCAAGAGTCTCCAATCAAATCGCCCCTCTTTACGCACTCGAGTCGTCACGATCAGAGTAGGATCTACTAGGTCAGCATCAATAGTGTCCTATTTTAATCTTGATGATAAAAAAGAAAATCACTACTATACACCACTACACTCAATAATAGGGAAAAGAAAAGAATTTTTTTACGGCATCGGTGGATTCAAACAATAATAAACTCGCATTTATGTAGGAGAGAAGTCTTTCCTTTCTAACTTTCAACTCCTTTACTTTGGGAAACCTTATGACCCGGAGAAAGATCCCTTCTCATCTGTCGGTATTAGGTTTCTTAGGTTACTCACTTTAATAAATTTTCTCAAGACCTTCAGGTACGTTTACATGTCCATGCTCGATGGCACTATATACCTTTTTAACGGATATTTCAGGTTCATACTCGTGTTATATCGGATACCATTAAGCCCACTCATTTATAATTTCTTATTTACATAAAGAAGCGTCCAAATTTATGTAAGTAAGAAATGATAAACTTATGGTTCGGTGATTTACAATTTATTTATTTAACTGAAAAGGCGTCCCAATCTTTCAAATAATTATATTAAGAAATCTTCCTTAATAATTCCCGGTGCAATACGCGTACTCTCATAACCTTCAAGGTGGTTGACATGACGATGCATGTGTTCTACTGAGTATGGGACGAGTGTTCCAAACTCGTCTTCGGAGACGGGGAGTAAAACTATCATAGAAATCACATAGTTTTTCAAGATCGTTAACGAGTACTCGGTTAGAGTAACTAAGGTAAAAGTCTCGATGAACCAGTCAACATAGCAATTATCATATAAATCCTCCTATTACAAGTCCCGCCCATACAAGACTTGTAATACTTAGATTTATACATAATCCCATGTAAACAGAACTGTGACGGATTTTGTTTACATAGCAATTATCATATCAATCCTTATATTACAAGTCCCGCCCATACAAGACTTGTAATACTTAGATTCATACATAATTCCATGTAAACAAAATTTATAACGGTCTCCGTGTAATACAATATAGTATAATGCTATGAAGAAAAATAATATCCTTAGAGACCATTGTTTAACTTACAATATCTGCGAACGAAGTGAGACCATTGCGCAACTCACAATGTCTGACGTATAATTGAGACCATTGTGCAACTCACAATGTCTTTGAGACCATTGTGCAACTCACAATGTCTTAAAAATATTCTGGTATTTATATAATAACTCTTATATAAATAAACGTGCGATATACGCAAAAGATGTAAGCATATATATTACATATATGTATGTCACGTAAGCACTTAATGCAGCACGTAATGTAAGCACATAAGCAAGTAGCGTGTATGCACTTTGAAAATGTTTGATGTGATGCAATGTTTGTAAAAACGGTTATAGTCTAGGGTAAAATATGCAACCTAGTTCTCTATAACCAGTGCTCTGATACCAATCTGTAACACCCCCAAAATAAATAACAACGCAGCGGAATACCACATGGGGTGCTACTTCATAATACACAGCGCTAGATACAAGAGACGACCGCTAAAAGTTGTCGTTTGTAAATACAATCTCGTTGTTCTGAATCAAATATATAGTTGTCCCATAATTGCATCACCATGAAAAAAACTGATATGTAAGACTCCAATGCACATCAATTTGGACCAAGCATCTAATTCACCTGAGAAAAACATGCTTAAAAGTGTCAACATTAAAGTTGGTGAGTTCATAGATTAGTTTAAATATGAATGTAATCCACTGTATCATCACAGTACCCTGTAAAAATCCCAAAGATTTATAAAGAATGCACGACACATTTAGGATCACAAAAATACCAATCTTGTCCCAAAGATTTATAAAGAATGCACGACACATTTTATGTCACCAAAAATACCAATCTTGTCCCAAAGATTTATAAAGAATGCATGACACATTTTATGTCACCAAAAATACCAATCTTGTCCCAAAGATTTTTATGAATGCATGACAATTTTATGTCCCAAAATACCAATCTTGTCTCCAAAGTTTATTAAAGAATGCATGTACTTTGTTGTCATCTAAAAATACCAAAATGTCCCAAAGATTTATTAAAGATGCATGACAATTTAATGTCACTAAACTATTCCAAGTATGTATTTGATGGGGGCCCTATAGTCAAATGATCCGACATGTTATAAGTTCGTTCCCAGTGAATAGCTGTTCACCCGGAAGGGATTGTCTATCCCGAATAAATCTATTTTTATTATCTTCACGTGGAAATCACGCCTAAAATTGGTTCGTTCCGGCGATCACTAATCACTCAAACAGGGATCCACACCCGAATAGATCTATTTCATAACATTCGCGCTCACCCTCCAAGTGATTTACAGTTCATGACGCTGTGACGTAGACTTGTATGTACCCAATTCGGGCAGTGTATTTACTCCGTACGGTTGTCCCTCCAAGACACCGGGAGTAATTTACAAATATGTACTCCGTTAACGGTGTCCCCTCCAAGAACACACCGGGGAGTAATTTAAAAATATGTACTCAGTTACGGTGTCCCTCACAGACACCCGTGGCAGCAATTTTAAAAATATGTACTCCCGTTACCGGTGTCCCCTCCAAGAACACCCGGGCAGTAATTTAATTGTTATCAGTTCAATCAGCCTAAGCTAATCCATAATCATTTCAAATGAAAGTCAAGTATGCATTTGTGACAAAAAATAAAGTCAAATAATGTATCCCATAGCGAGCTATGCAAATAAGTATGTAAACCAATTTGTAAACAATCATGTAAATGCATTTGTAAACAAGCATGTATCCCCCTCGCGGGTTATAAAACATTCAAAAGATTGAAAAGCGAGGCTATGATCCTCAATTGATAAAGACCTACGATCAATTATCCAAATATAATCCTCAACCGAATCTGCAACGATCTCGACCACGACCTATAATTATGTCGCTCGATTACAATTATGTATGAAGTACTATCAATGATGCGTACATCGTTACAACGAAAACATATATATATTTATATATATGTTTACATACATATAGGTGACGAGAAATCCACTTGTGCGTCCTAACCTTAACACTGAGTATATTTTATATATACTATTTTCCATTTGTACTACCCGGACTAACTATAACACTACCAGGAGTAACTATAACACTACCAGTAGTAACTATAACACTACCAGTAGTAACCATTATTATACTACCAGGAGTAACTATAACACTACCAGGAGTAACTATAACACTACCAGTAGTAACCATTATTATACTACCAGTAGCAATGACTATAACTACCCACTAAATCACATTTTCATGACTCGGGTTCTAAAGAGAATTCATGCGAAACGATATTCCGAACAACTTCTTAGTTTTAGCCGAGACCCGAAACCCAACAGAAAATGACCAAAATGCCCCTACCAGTTTCTGCCGAAAAGTATTACCAAAACGCATACCTGCGTTTGCGTTTTTGACCCGTTATAAGGCGTCTTTAACTCTAGAAAACCTCGCGGAAAGGTAAAACGTTATTTTGAACAACTTTCCAGTTTTGTCCGAGACCCGAAACTCGACTGAAATGGGCGAAAACGCACTCGCATCAAGTCTGATGCAGTGTACTAATTACCAAACAGCCAGATTTTTGCCCCCGCCTTAAGACCCGTTATCACTAGCTTTTAGACTTAAAGAACCTCGCGGGGAAGTAAAACGACCTTCCGAACGACTTTCATGTTTCGGCCGAAGGCCGAAACGGACTCGAAAGTGCCCGAAATGCCATCTTAAAAACCTGACAGCAACCACTACTTTAACAATTGCTAGATTTTTATACCTCGAATATATATCTCGTTTTCGCTCTAACTTATTCGTTATTAGGAGTTAGAAGCTCCGTTTTATATCGAAACGATCGTCTCGGAAAGCTTTATCATATTTCAAAGCCTAAAATCAGATTTTACGAAATCTCGATCCTCGTTTGGCGTGCTAAACTTTCTGCTCACAGTGAACTTATTACAAACCACGCCAAAATCCGTTTTCGACCAACTAGCTCATCAAAACTACATCTAACATGACATACAATTTATACTTAGCCCGCTAAATCATTTTATATCACCATGCACTAGACGCCGCAAGTTTCAACCGATTTCATCACATATATACATATTTACATAAATCAATTCGAATGAATGAAATAATATAAATAAACATAAAATGAAAGCTCACTAAGCTATATGGAGCCAAGTCGGGAAACACAAGGCACTCGTCTCGTCCTTCTTGCTTCTTAGTCGTGGCTCACCCTCACCCGAACCAAACCAAAGCCAAACTCGAACCAACCCAATAACTTTCAATAATCAAACACACCCTTTGTGTCTTGTACCCGGTTCGAACCCACAACCTTCCAAGCAAAACCACTTCCTTTGACCCTTGCTTGGTTCGAACCAAGAAGGAAAAGAGAAACCAAAGTACAACTTGGTTCTTACTTGATTCACCTCACCATTTAAGTGATACTTTAATGTGTTAATGAGATCAAACTAGAAAAATGAATGGTTTGTGTGGGTTGTTTAATTCGGCAGAAACCACAAGAATAATCCAAGAAGAAAAATGATAACTTGTATATATATAGTAAATATCTAGAAAATATCCTATAAATATCTTGCAAATATCTTTTAGATATTTTGTAAAATATCTAGTTAATTTAACGTGAGCCTTAAACGCGAGCTTTGGCCAAGGCCGAGAAACAAATACGACATGGTTCATAAAATGATATTTTATGATCATAAGAATAATAGCGAGACACGTCGTAAATTTTACGAAGCTCGAAACGATTAACGAACGCGCGGTCAAACGTCGACTCGCGGAACGTCAAAAATAAAAGTAACCCAATCTTTTCCAAATTTTTCATAATAAATACGAAAATATTTATTATCGACAAATAAAATTTTAAATGTCGACACTCGCTCACGGAAACTCGTAAAATAATATTTACGACATCGGGCACGCGATCGTCGTACAATGACCTAAAACACGGGGTGTTATAATGTGGTCCACTACGTCTTCATCGAACATTCCGTGGTATGCATTATTTTTTTAACTCTATCAAAAATTCCTTGCTGAGTTCAATATTTATATCGTCGTCGGTATCTGGCTCAGTAGGATTTGATTCAGCTTGAGCACTTTCCATGTATTTCTTTAAAATTGGTTTTGCCATAGTTCTTGTAGTATCTTCTTCAATCAACTAGCTCTGATAAATATGACTTGTGACAAAGGTAAAAATATCAGCAGGATTTGCTCTGAAGATAAAAAGTTAAGCACGGAAATTAAATATGGAGAATCAGTTTTTGTTACTGTATAAGACGATCAATATGTCGTATTGATTAAGTCTGAATACGCCGTATTAATCTTTTGAATGAATACGCTGTATTGGATTAGAAAGTTGGATACGTCGTATCCAATGGAAGTGGATACGCCGTATCAGGTTATCGAGCAAAACAGTGTATTAGAAAACAATTAAAAAATAAAAAACTTTTTCTCTCTCTAGGCGATTTTGGCGATTGCTTTATCCCCCTTTCTGATTCATCTTCTAATCGATTTGGGGATTGAATCCCTAATTTCTTTTCTGCAAATCCACTTGTTTTATTCTTAAATTCACATATGTCATGCCAACTGAATTGAATAAACCTCCTGATCCCTTAGTTGAGGAGTTTTGTACCCTCACTAAGATGACGTCTCTTGGTAATATTAAGGTTGTTTCTCCTAGTGTGTTTAGGGCAAATAATAGGAGAGGAAGACCTTATAAATCTCTTAAGGGGGTGAAACCTAAGAGTTCTACTCATAGTTCCTCCTCCACAGGAGCTGGTTCTATGCTCAAACAGCTTCGTTCATCCAAGATGGCTGGTAAGGCGCGTGACAGGATTAGATCTTTTCCTATTGATAATAGGGGTGGTAAGCGTTCTTGTAAGTCTCCTGTTAATGATAAAGTTGATAAGGTGTTATCTGATTTGAAGTTTGGTTCTATTAATTGTCACTTTAAATTTGATATTGGTTCTTTTTGTGAGAAACCTTCTTCTGTTAGTTCTATGTCTGATAATAATGGTGATTGTCATGTTAATGATGGTTCATTTATCAATTATCATCTTGATAAATGTCCTTTTGAGAACCAAAATGGGCCTTTAGCTAAGAGTAGTGGTCTAGAGATTAGTTTTGAACACACTAATGTGGGGGATGTAGACAATGTTAGTTGTGAACAAGCTAACCCTTTAGATGGCATCACTAAAACTAAGGCAGGAATTAATGAAGGTATGGCAGGTCTTCCTATTAGGAGTGAACATACTAGTATGGAGGATGTAGTTAATACTGGTAATGTTCCTTCTAGTGGTTTGGATGGTATTGCTAGTAATAAGTGTGGAAGTGGTTTTGAATTTGGTAGTAAATGCTAGAGGTATTCTTAAGAAGCCTATTGGTCCTCTTTTTAGTGTGCAATTTGGAAGGATTTATGAGGCTAATCCTTTCTCTAAGAAGCAGGTGGGGGTTAAGGAGAATATATGGGGTAATGGTAAGAGTAATGGTAAGAGTAATGGCATTGGATCCTCCATGTTATCTAATTAGTTTACGGAAGATGTGGATAGGTTTGCTAAAAAGTTGAAACAGGGATCTAAGGAATTAGCCCTTAAAATGAAATACTCTCCTAATTCTATGTCTAAACAAGAAAATGGCAATAGAAGACTTGAGTTTTCTGTAGAAGAGCTATATAAGGGTGGTCAGGCATGCGCTCTTCAATTATATGGTCATTTTGTTGGTACGTCTATAGATTACAGGGTGGTTCGGTCTAATTTGATGAGAATGTGGAGGGTATATGGTATTGAAGATATTACAAAAACATGTTCTGGTATTTTTTCTTTCAAGTTCAAAAGTGAGGAAGGGTTGAAGTCTGTTCTTGATTCTGGTCCATAGATGGTGCAGAATGTGCCTCTGGTGCTTAATATTTGGGAACCCGGGATTTGGCTTGATAAGTCGGAGCCGTCTTGTATTCCTATTTGGGTCAGTGTATTCAATATTCCAATGGATCTATGTAATGGGAATGAGATTGGGAAGATTATGAGTGGTATTGGAAATCCGTTGGTTATGGATAAAATGACCAAGGAAAGATGCTTAAAGAAGGCTGGTAAGTTAGATTATGCAAGGGTTCTTGTCAAAGTTGAAGCTATTGAGGAATTACCTTCTGTTTTGGAGATATCTTATCCTGCATTGGGTAGTAGGCCAGCAAAAGTAGGCAAGTTAGAAGTAAAGTACCAATGGAAATCCCTGTTATGCACTCACTGTAAAACATTTGGCTACAATACTTTAGCTTGTAAAGTGAGACCTAGATCAGAAGAGGAAATAGCTGCTAAAAAGGATGGTTTAAATCATAATACTGGGAACATTCCTATGAAGGATAGTAAGATACCGAATGTTGATGAGGATGGGTTTACTACTGTGGGTAGAAAGAATAGGCCTCCAGCTCATGTTACTAAGCCTGTTCCTGGTGGTGGTGTTCAAAATAAGAATTTTTTCAATAGTGCCAATCAAAATTTCAATAAGAAGAAATTTGTTGTGAAACAAGCTCCTAATACTAGTGGTAATGGAAGGGGTATTAATCAGAATAAGAGGAATGTGGATAGTGTTTTCAAGTCTCAAGTCAATGTGAGAGGTAATAATGATGGCCCAAAGAATGTAAGTCAAAATACTAATTCTCAAGTTAAGAAACCTGCTACTAAGCCTGTTAATAGTAGCTATGTAGTTTATAAGGATCTGAATTCTTTTTAACATATATGCAAAGATCCAAATTTCAAGCATAAATTTCTTTTCAAGGGTTCTAGCTCTAATAAGTCTTCTCTTAGTGTTGTTAAGGAAGCTATTCCTATTAGGAATTCTTTTGAACTTCTTGATGAAGACTACATGGTTCAGGGGGACGATGAAGGAGGTATTAATGTTCAGGGGGACGATGAAGACTGCATGGTTCAGTGTGGCCTGAATTAAAAAATGAGGTGGGCACTATAATGGAGACTGGGATTTATCCTAGTAAATCTGTTAGGATGGGATGAACTCTTCACCAGATGGATTATTTTTATAACAATTGTCATAAATTCCACCTTGACCTTTCTTGTGAAGATGATGAAGTGGAGTATGAGACAGAGGGTATTGCAAAAGTTATGAAGCCTGAATTTGAATCGTGTGCTGCTATGTCTTATGGTAATGGAGTAGTATCTTAATGTGATGTTATCAATGAGGTTTAAGGCCTTTGCATGGAATGTAAGGGGTCTTAATAAAACCCTTAACCAAGACCAGGTTATTCATATGTTAGGGGATATTGATTTTAGTTTATGTGGTCTTCTTGAAACAAAGGTTAAGAAGAGTAAGTTAGTTAAAATTTGTAAGCGTGTCCTTGGTAGATGGAGTTAGGTTTCTAACAATGATTCTTGTAATGGTGGTACTAGAATCATTGTTGGATGGGATTCTAATTGTGTAGATGTTATGGTTGTAGAACAAATGGATTAGGCTGTGTACTGTTTGGTTAAGCCTCTTAATGGTGATAAGAGCTTTCACTGCTCTTTTATTTATGCCCATTCTCACACTACTGATAGAAGAAGCCTTTGGAAGTCTCTGAAGAAGTATAAGAGGGCTACCAAAAGATGAACTGTGGATTGTTTTGGGAGACTTTAATGCTACGTTGCATCCTTCTGAGAAGTCTATTGGGGGTTCTATGATCACCAATGCTATGAGTGATTTTAGAGATTGTGTTGCAGATGTTGAAATTAAGGATATAGCTATGACCAGATTAAGATTTACTTGGAACAAACAACCTGGAAAAGCTAATGGATTGCTAAAAAAACTAGATCGAGTGATGAGTAATGGCTCATTCTTGTCCTCGTTTCCTAATGCATATGCTCAGTTCCTTCCGTTTATGACATCAGATCATTCTCCTGCTATTTTTGTAATCCTTGAGGTTGATAAAACTAAACCAAAGCCATTTAAGTTTCATAACTTCCTTACTAGAAAGGAGGGTTTTCTTCCTTTGGTGACTGATATTTGGAAAAATGATATTAAAGGCTTTTCTATGTATTATGTGGTTTCTAGATTGAAGCTTCTTAAGAAGCCTCTTAGGAAGCTTAATCATGAATAGGGTAACCTGTTTGAAAATGTGAAGGATCTTAAAAGTGAGCTTGCAAGAATTCAATCTGCCATGGTTGAAGACCCATTTTCTAGTAGTCTTTGAGAGGCTGAGCTCAACTGTCTTAAAGCGTATAGGGCTGCCCTTATTGATGAGGAATCTTTCTTAAGGCAGAAGTCTAAGTCTATCTGGTTAAAGGAAGGGGATAGAAATTCCAAGTATTTTCAAAATGTGATTAGAGGAAGATTGAATAGAGGGAGAATATCCATAGTTGAAGACATGAAGGGTAGGCAGTTTGTAGGAAGTGAGGTGTGCAATCAGTTTGTCACTCATTTCTACAATGTTCTTGGTAAAAGTGCTGGTGTTAAGCATTTTACTGATCATGAGTCTCTATTCACCAATGTTCTATCACAGTCTAAAGCTAATTATATGGTCTGTGATGTCTCTCATGTGGAAATTAAGAAGGCTCTGTTTGACATTGATAGTAATAAGGCACCCGGGCCGGATGGGTTCTCTTCTGAGTTCTTTAAGGCTTATTGGAATGTTGTTGGTACTGATCTGTGCAATGCAGTTAAGGAGTTTTTTAAGTCAGGGAAGTTATTGAAGGAGACTAATGCAACTATTATTGCGCTTGTTCACAAATGCCATACTCCTAGAATGCTTTCTGATTATAGACCCATTGCTTGCTGCAATGTGATTTATAAGATCATTAGTAAAGTGATTGTGAATAGAATTAAAAGTTGCCTTGGAGACTTAGTTGATCAGAATCAGAGTGCGTTCATCCCTAATAGGCAAATTAGTGATAACATTTTACTATCCCAAGAGCTCATGAGGGGTTATCACACCAAGAGAGGGCCTGCCAAATATGTGTTCAGAGTAGATATTCACAAAGCCTATGATTCAGTCGAATGGAGCTTCTTGAAGACTTGTCTTAAGCATTTTGGATTTCATGATGTTATGATCAGATGGATTATGGAGTGCGTGCCTACTACTTCTTTCTCTATCAATGTCAATGGAGATATGCATGGGTTTTGTAAAGGCAAGATGGGATTAAGATAAGGAGATCCTCTATCTCCCTATCTTTTCACACTTATTATAGAAGTCCTTAATCATCTTATCAAAAGACATGTATCGCAGAGTTCTTCTTTCAAGTTCCACTGGCAATGTAAGAAGCTTAACATCATAAACCTTTGCTTTGCTGACGATCTTATGCTATTCTGCCATGGTTATAGTGGATCGGTTGCTGTTTTAAAGAAAGTGTTAGATGATTTTGGTAGATGTTCAGGTTTGCTTCCTAGTCTTACCAAGAGTTTCGTATTTTTTGGCAATGTTAGTGAGAATGCTAAGGCTAGAATTCTAAATGTAATGCCTATGAATGTTGGAATGCTGCGTGTTAGGTATTTAGGTGTGCCTTTAATATCTAAGAGGCTTTTCTCAAATTATTGTTTGCCTCTCATTGATAAGGTTAGACAAAGAATTTTAGATTGGAAAAATAAAGCCTTATCCTTTGCTGGGAGATTGCAGCTTATACAGTCTGTAGTTAGTTCAATGCAAGTGTATTGGGCTTCCATGTTCATCCTCCCTGTTTCTATAGCCAATGATATTGAAAGACTTATGAGGGATTTCCTTTAGAATTTTGGGGAATTTAAAAAGGGCAAACTAAAATTAAATGGAGTGATGTGTGTAGACCTAAGGTTGAAGGGGGTTTAAGTATTAGGTCTTTAGAGGATTGGAACACTGCCTTAATCTCTTAGCATATCTGGAACCTTATTACTTGTAAAGATTCTCTTTGGGTCAAGTGGATCCATATGAATAATATAAAGAGGAGAAGTTTTTGGGACATTCCATAGAAAGAAGGTTCTTCATGGAGCTGTAAAAAGATTCTTAAGGCTAGAGGTAGAATAAGGGATCATATTTTTCACAGGATTGGTGTCGGGTCAAATACATCCTTATGGTTTGATAATTGGCACCCTATCTGTCCGTTTAGTGATTTCATTTCCAAGAGGAAGATTCATTATGCTGGATTTTCTTTGAGTGCTAAAGTTTCGAATGTTATTGTCAATCGAAGTTGGAAATGGCCTGTTTGTTTAGCTAATGAATTTGATGGTTTATTAGTTATTGACCCGCCTCCCATTATCAATGGTAAGCTGGACAAAATCCTTTGGAAGTCAAATACATGAAAGCTTTTGGAATTCTCAGTTTCCAATGTTTATGATGATCTTAGGAGGGGCAGACTGTTAGTTCCTTGGTTTAACTTGGTATGGTTTAGTCAATGCATTCCTAGGCACTCGTTTATGGTTTGGCTTGCAATTCATGACAGGCTCAAAACTCATGATAAGATGGGTGCTTAGGAATTAAAGGATAATCTAAAATGTGTCTTTTGTAAAAAAGTGCAAGACAGTCATGACTATTTGTTTTTCAGTTGTGATTTTTCAAGCAAAATATGAGATAAGCTTAAAATTTTGGTTAGAATGAATAGTGCTCCAGCCAAGTGGTCTGAGATCCAAGATTATATGCTGAGAAGACCTATTAATAAGACTGTTTGGAGTATTCTCCAAAGATTACTAATTAGGGCTGCTGTTTATTTTATTTGGCAAGAGAGAAATCTCAGAACCTTTCAAGGCAGGGAAAGAAGAGAGGATATTATTTATAATCTGATAAAAGATACTTTGAGAATGAGAATTATGGGTTTGAATTTGAATTAGTCTGATAATGTTTTTAAAGCAGCTCAGCTTTGGGATTTTCATATTAATAGGGTATGAGGAGAAAGAAAATCATGTTTAGTGATGGTAGGAAGAAAAGAAATTGAGTTGGTGAATAATTTGACCACTGATGTGGGGCCTAGTCATGGAACATATGGTTTAGTTTTCTTGAATCTGAATAAAGTTTTTAAAGCATGCATAAAGGATAGCTTGGATGGGATACATTTTGGCAAAAAGCAGTTGAAACTCCTCTTTTATTATGTTCTTTTTGATAGGCTCAGTGTTATGTTTTTTGGCAATGTTTGGTTGATGATTGTTATTTTTTATATGTATTCCCTAAGAATGTTTTGGGAATGTCTGTAAACTTTAATTTCAATGGGCCTGTCCATTAGAAATCCGTTTTGTACAGTTTTGGTTGATTAATTCTATTTACCAGGGTATAATCCTTTTTACAAAAAAAAACAATTAAATACACAAACAACTAAACTAATAAAAAATTAAACTAACAAATATACAAACAAATATACAAAATTATACACTAATCTAAATTACACTAATCCTAAAGGTTAGATTATTCTAATGTTAAAAACCAAAATATCAAATAAAAATCAAGATTAAATTTTCACTCCCTGGCAGCGCGCGATGCCAAAACTCTAGTGTGTCTTTGCGTGGTTGTATTTATAGTTTCATAGGTTGTTATTTTATCATTTTGACCGAACTTTATTAAAAACAGTACTTTAGCGGGCAGATGTATCCGCGGGGTCAGATGGGATGTTTTGTAGGGAAGTAGGTTGTCGATCACTAAGAGCGAAAAAACGTGTCTTTCAATTTATTAATTTTTTGGTATATCTAAACTAAGTTAATTCTATTCTATGTAGAAACCTATGCTAGAAACCTATGTTAAATCCTAATTTCGTCACGGATGATAAGGGTGGTTTTCAGCCTCGAGATGTCTTGAACGGGTTTTGTCCTTGTGGTGAGCTAAAAAATCCAACTTAAGACACAATAACACACGCAAGTAAATTAACAGAAGATAAAAGAGCGGTCTAGCCAAATATAAGAAAACTGTATTAACCATTATTAATCCAATTAGAACGTTTATTTGTTTATTTATTGCAATGATTACTTATCTCGAAGCGGCATATCATTCTTAAGACTTAGGCGTTACTTCTTCCTAAGACCTAGATACGAAGAATTATGTCACAATTAAATGTATCCGCATAAAGCATCCTTATTTGCCGATTATAATCTACCTTAGGAATTAAAGCAATGGTGATCTTGTTAAACCCTAGCTCATAGATACTTTACCCACTTATTGCTTAAAGGCAATTCATACACTAGTAGTCTACTAATCAAGTCTTTACCAATTAACTAAGAACATACTCGTTGATCTCAAGGGTCACCTGCCGGTCCAACTAAGCTCGCAATCTAAGGACAAAGATAGGTTATTATTCGTGATCCTATTGGTCTAGATGTATAAATCACTATAGGAGAGAGCCAGTCTCGGATTTAATTAATCTTGGTCAGTTTATCACTAGTTCTATTTGAGTGATAGCGTCGCATTACAAAAAGCACGTAAACAAGTATAAAACTAAGATACATAAAGAAGCAATCAATGATAAATTAAGCAATCGAGATAAACAAAACCAAACATTCAAATCTTCATAATAATGGCTAATACCCGAAGGTATTAGCCTTCAAACATCATAATACAAGAGTAATAATTTAGCCAAGGTAAACTAACCGACTTAACGAATGATACCAAAAACTGAACGATTACAAGAGTATAGGAGATTACAAGTTGTTTCCTATGGTAATTACTCTTGGCTGATAGCTCGAACCCTTTTATGCTTTCTTCTCTTTTGAAAATCGATCTTTATATGGTGTTTTAAGGTGTCGAAGAATATGAAAAATATGATTTAGCACACTGAAAAACCGTTTTTAGATTTTCTATTTATAAGGTCTGGAATTTGGTCGATACGGCGTATTGACTGAGGTCAATACGGCGTATCGGGGGTTTCTTGGAGTATGGACCACGTTCGATATCTTCCAGAATATTTTATTACTATAACTTGAATACGGCATATAGACTTCTCTGGATACGGCGTATTGATCCTTGTTCCTTTGTGGTCTTTAGTGAAGTGCAGGCACAAATACACCGTATCTTCCTTGATGGATACGGCGTATTGGATGTCAAAACAGTAATCTTCAAATGTCTTCGTTTAAGCTCCAGAATGCGTGCCTTTTTGCTAATCTTCACTAAGTACTCCATAATTACTGCAATTCTCAAATACAAATAATTAAGTAACAATTCTTTGCAATAACTATACAAAATTGGTTATTAAATGGGATAAATGATGCTATAAATGTAACGTTATTTGATGTCATCATGGGACAAACACACTTTCTAAGGTCAGTGATGACACTGACCTTGTCTTTATACCCTATTCAGGATAGTTTGACTTCAGGTAGATAAGAGCTTGGACTTATCTGTTTCAAACTATCCCGCATATTCTTCAGGCACTTGTCTTCAAGGTCTTCTAGTTGTTGGAGATCGTATGGGGATCAGTGAGTCTATTGCCACAACTCACTGAACCCATCACTTTCTTCTTTGGCTCAGGGACTTCATTCACTGAGAACCGCCTCACTGAATGGTTGAGTCTTTCTTATAGACTCAGGTTGAACACTTGAAGATAACTCACCGAGTGACTGTTCACTCAGTGACCTTGGAATGTTAAATGTTATCTTACACTTAGGATATTTTGTATTTAAATCCAAGTGAATAATAATTAGGCACTGAATTGGCCTAATAAGAACAAATTGGGATAACATTCAAAGTTTGCAATTCATCCCAAAACCTCTTCAATTTGTCAAAATGAGCTGCTACAAAGAGATTACAATGAGACACTTTGCTTAATTCTCTTTCTACAAGGTAAATGAGAGGTCAATCGCTATGTCCATAATTTTCTTCAAGTTCTTTCATGAGATCAACAACAAAATGTGCATACAGAAATGAATTTGACACTTCAACAATCATATAATTCAAGATCCAATAAGTTAGCATATAATCACACCTAATCCACCTTTGTTAGTGCATGTTTAGGGAAAGATCCATCTATGAACCCTAATTTCAGTTTTGCTCCTAACACCATCTTAATCGTACGACTCCAACCAAGAAAATTGCCCCAATTAAAAAATGTATTTGTCAATATCATGCTTGGATGACAAGAACTTGCAAGATACAATGGATCATTCGCCACATTTGGAGAATTAGATTCTTGATCTATGCCGTTATAAGCGTTCTTGTTGAAATTAGGGGTTGTATTGTGGTATTTGTTCAAATTGGGTTTGTTAGGGTTTGTGTTCAAATTCGTCACAGAAACAGCCTAAAAACTATGAATTGGATCAAAATTAACCATTAAGCATCAACAATTATCGATAACACAATGTTAGGTGACGATTTCAAGAACAATTAACGGCTTTTGTTGTATAATCGAGTAACTTGTGCTTTGATATCATATGAAAGTGTTATGCGAAAATGAATTCAGCAATGAGTTTTCATTGATTAACAAAAGAGGGGGACAAGTCTTTTATACATTGATTAACAAACTCTAACAAAATTAGAATAATTTACACTTTAGACCCTCTACTTTCGAAAATGTACATCAATTGTTAAATCTATTTACAAATATATTTCTACACCATTTCATCTTTTGAGATAAAATTCTTAGCACCTATTCGACATAACTTAGCTCAAGCGAATATTTTCTTTAAGTATGTTCGTAAAAAATCTATCAATGCAGAATGACGTAAAAGTATAAACAAATTATACATAGAATTAATCTTAAAGCATCCATTATGAGAAGTTGAAGAATAGGTTTATAATTATCAAAAGGTTAATGTTTTATTTCAACATAATGGATTTTTATTTCATGTCTATATGGCATGCAAAATGTCATAAACCTTAGACCTCTTCACAATCTCAAAATATTTAATGTTTGTTTTATGTGAAACAACTAAAAAGCTTTAATTTTTTTTTACTATAATGGAGATATGTTTATTAACACCAAAGGTCTATAAAATATTAATGTAACATGAAATATTAAATTTTTAAAACTTTATACATATTAATCATAGTGGATGCTTTTATGTTCAAGCTTTTCCATAAGTTATTTATAGCAAGATTCAACCCTACGTTAAGTGCTAATTATAACTTGAGCTTTTATATACTTGATTCAAATATATTTAATAGATTCTATTCGGTTTCAAATAAAACCCATAAACACAATGTGGACACTTGAATTTAAAGAATTTGCATAACCGTTGGTTATTATATCAAGTTATCAACAACTAAGGATTATTCCAAATCATTCTCTATCAACCTTCCCTTTACCTCTTTAAACAAAATGTACGGCTGTGGCATTAGATTTAAACAAACGGTAATCAATTGCCTAAAGACTGACTTTTGTGTTAATTTTTGACGAAAGAAGCAAGCGGTGATGACCACAGCTACAATAGCTTATATTTTTTAATTGTTGATCTTCAGAATATTTCGAGTCCTGTACCTAAAGCTAGCTTTTAAGAAGAAACAATATGAGTGAGTTCTACTTTATACGATTTCTAATGCAAGAAAGGTTTTGATGTCTTCAAAATATAAAGTGATGTCGATTCTATTTATATTGGTATAGCTAAAAGAAACAGCACCATATACCTTGGAAGAATCTGATTTACGTATAAACACACATACCGTACGTGTATATAAATGCATGATATTTTTGTACCTATAACACAACCATGTATGTTGTAGACTTGTAGCTGCAACATGTCTTTAAGTATCTTAATTATAGGACCAACGCTATCTCCTTCACGGGCGTTATACGATTTTCATTTTTTATTTTTTGTTTTTAAGTGTAAAAGTGGTGTGCGTGAGGTTGTTTGTGTGTTATAAAAATTAATCGAAAAGAGTGTTTTTATTTTATTATATTAATGTAATAAGATAAAAGCCGACATAACAATTAGATAACATTTCTATGGCACCGACTGCAAAACATGTAAGAATATCATAAGTGCACAAGCATAAACCACGATCACTATTATATGAAAGATATATGTTTTATAAATTGAGAATGAATCTTTTTTCTTCAGAAAAACGTAGGTATTAAGTATGAATGTCAAAATTCTCTTCGGTTTATATACTAAGGAATTGTTTAGAGTTTAGACAAAATAATTGTGAAAACAGAGGCTGTCGAGCCAATGATGGAGATATCTTTCAACATGAAACACTAGTTAGTGACGAGGTCAAAGAGAAAGAATCAATGTACGTACGAATTTTGGAATGCCATAATCATAAACATAATAGCCTAATAAAATAAATCAAGTTGAAAAGATTCACTAAAAAGAAAACCTAATTTGCTTTAGAAATTGCCCTACACCATATGTTGTCACTTTTTTTTCGCAGTTACCTCCAATAGTCACTTTATAGACTTGTAGATCAAGAAATATATCCCATTAAGTTATATTTACTGGTACTTATGAGTTTCTAAGCCAAAAGCAATAGGGAGTTGTTTGTTTACGTTTAGAAAAAGTTATACTTTGTTATAAGAATCATTCGAATATGAAGATTATATACCCGATCATGCCTGCAAGCTTTGCAACAATGTATGGTTAAAAAAACATAGATCAAATAATAGAAAAAAGACTGACTTTAGTTAAAGCTATACTATACGAGAAAAGCAATGGCCATGACTGGCACAGTAGTGGCACCAAAGAATCTCCATGTTATGGTCACAATGAAATGTATGAATATATAGATTATAGGCTCACCCCTCACACATTCGATTTGTTGATTGCTTAAGAAAAAAGATACTAGATTTGTATTAGTTTTAACGATATTCCACGATGAACGAGAAAAGCTAGACTTTAAAAACTTAAGCGAGAAGATATATTATGAAACATACATAAGTTGACATTGATGTTCAATTCATTACATATATATGCTACATTTTTTAAACGGCAAATGATATTTTATCAATAAAACTAGCAACGAGCTAGAAATTATAGAGCTTCATGAATAAGTGACGCCATACAAATTAAACTAAACCATAAACCTAGCACCTAAAATAACTTAATAACCCAAACAATTGAAATGCAAACGCTAAGACTTCCTAAAACATCAAATGAAACACCACTCCAAATAGAGACCAAAATACTACTCAAAACAATATACTATGAATATGGTGATGGTAATTTTCGTGTTATCAACTATTTTAGATGATATATTGTGTTTTACTTAAGACAAACGACATTATACAAGTTTAGCTCAAGACGAGTTCGATCAAACCCTTATAAAGTGTGTGTGTATATATTCAGTGTCTTTATAGTAGTATAAGTTCGCAAATATAATTTTGTGGTTGCTTTCGGATAAATTAAATCTAAAACTCCATCTTCCCAAAGAAATCCAAACAATTTCTTAACCATTCATTTCATTGTGATTCCCATTCTGTAAACCAAGGTTAAGCATTTTCCTTTAATCATAAAAAGCTTAAAAGCTTAACCCTGATACTATTTATATGAAGTTTTCAAAGGGTGCAAACTACTTGTTAGGTGCAGTGGGGTGTATCAAAGTGACAAAACCATTAATTAAATGAAAAGAAGTATCATTGGATCCAAATCAATCCCACTTTGAACAAAAAGAATGGTGATTAGTACCTGCAAGATAAAACTTGTTTAATTAACTAGATCAATAGTGTCTTCATGCCACCTGTAATTAACACCCTATTAACTTAATAAATTTATAGTCTATAAATAAGGTGATACCCCAGGTGCTTTGTATGTTGTACCATTGAATTCCAATTGGAGAAAGATCTCTTTTGGTTTTTCAAGCAAAAATGTCTATTTTCTCAAATATTCAACATCCTTTGACTTTTGCTTTTGGAATCTTAGGTGCGATTTTGACCCAATTTCTTGATTTTTTTTAAGTTTTTATTATTAAGTACAGTAGGTTTTTTTTCATGGAGATCAGAATATTCATATGTTGATACTTAGTTTAAAATAGTTTACTTATGAATTTTCTTGTCTCTTGCGGAGTACTTGTTTCAAACAGTTTAAGAGTCTATATACTATTGTACTTAATAATTTGTAATACCTTCGAAGGGTATTTACTATTTTTGATACTTTTAACATACAATAATATTTGACAATTTGAAACTATAGAATATTTCATATGAGACCTTAAAAAATAGACTATGGTTACTAAAAGAGTTGTTCCACTATCAACTTTTGTAATTTGAATGTCATCATCTTTAATTTTGGATATTAATTTAATCTTGTTTTTCGTTTATTACCATCTAAAAGGTTGATTAACTTTACTTTACGTGTTATTGACGCTCTTTCTTTCATGCAGGAAATATGGTATCCTTCATGGTGTATCTTGCTCCTGCGTAAGTTATTATTTATTAAATTATTCTTAACTAAAATTTTTAAGTAATATATTTATTTTTTATTTTTGAAATCCATAAGTAATATGTTCAAGAAAAACTATACGTGAATAATGCATGCAGGCCAACATTCTATAGAATCGTTAAGAAAAAATCAACAGAAGGTTTTCAATCGTTACCATATGTTATGGCTCTCTTTAGCTCGATGATCTGGATATATTACGCGGCACTCAAAACCGATGCAACACTTCTCATCACCATTAACGCCGTTGGTTGTGTCATCGAGACCCTTTACATAGCCATTTATATAGCTTACGCCCCCAAGAACGTAAAGGTATAGAACTAACGTATGCCCAAATATTATTGTTTGCGTGGTATATAGTACTTCGTAATATGTAATCTTATTACAAGTAATTGCCATTGACATTTGGAGTTTTTGACGTTTGGTGTTGCAGATGCAAACTACAAAATTCGTTGTGTCGTTGAACTTTGTGGGATTTTGGGTAATCGCTCTTTCGACTCATTATCTAGCCGAAGGTGAAACCCGAGTCCAAATTCTTGGATGGATATGCTTGGTCATTTCAGTTAGTGTATTTGCAGCACCTCTAAGCATAATGGTATGGAAAATTGGAACTTATTTTTCTGTCGTGATAAATCCTAAGTATCGATCGTTTTTACATGAAGTTATTTTTATGTACGTACAGAAAAAGGTGATAAGAACAAAGAGTGTAGAGTTCATGCCATTTGGGTTGTCCTTTTTCTTGGCTTTGAGTGCTGTTATGTGGTTCTTCTACGGCTTACTTCAAAAAGACATCTACGTTGCGGTAATATGTTCTCGTTTTTGTTAATGATAATTTGCATGATGATGTGTATTCACTGCATATATAAAATAATTAGGTTTCATGTAGGACTAAAAAACATGAACTTCGAAATTAAAATATATATGTGCATGTCTATTTCATGATCTTGTAGCATAGATATTATGTCGTGATGGCTAATCATTTGTCTTTTAATATAATCTTTGATAGTTTAATGATTAGCCTTATATAATATTGACTCGGATATTAAATGATTGTGTTAATACAATTATAATACTTTTAACAACACGTTGATTTCATGAAAACTTCAAAATCTAACTTTTCGCATGTATGTTTCACAACTACGATTTTAAAATTTCTATATTTTAATTAGAATTTAAATGAGAGTTTAAGAAAAAAATCTATTCAGCAAGAGAAGGGTTTATTAGCATGTTTAATTTATGTGCTAAATTTGTGGTTATTTGAAGACATGTGGTAAAGTAAAATATAAATACCGTAAGAGATAAATAGTGCAATATATGTGTCAAACATTTGAACGGATGAATTATAAATCTAGGCATGCGAGTTGTACTTAGAACAAAATTTTCATTTAACATATCTTACGTTTGTGTTCACTAACTTATGTAGCTAATTAATGGAACTATGCTTATTTCAGCTTCCAAACATGATCGGATTCGTGCTTGGAGTAGTACAAATGATAATATATCTAGTGTATAGGAATTATACGACGAAGAATATCAAACTTGAGAAAAAGCTGCCTAGTTCTATTCCGACTCACGACATATGCCCAGCTTACGAAGCCCCTAAACATTATAGCAACGAGCCTAAAACACAAGATAAAAGTGCAACCATAGAATGCTCCCAAGTAGTGGACATAGAAACCATACTCGACGAACCACAAGTGGTTTGTGCAGCTGAACCCGTCAACTATATGATCAAAGATGTTATGCTTGAAGACATGATTCTCAAAGCGTCGACTAGTTGTACTTCTATACAACAACAACCCATCGATGCTTTTGAAGATTACAACCAAATGAAAAACATGAAGGCCCCCGATAATCAAGTTTATCTTATAGAAAGTGCAGCTTAACTCCTTTTTTCTTGTGATCAGCCATCACAAAGAGTGCTTTACTTTTGTATAGTATTTAATAAGGATTATACAAATCCACATGCATTAGTCTCTAACACCTTTTTGTTTTTTGTAACTCCTTGGTTTGTTTCTATAATGGACAACCTAAACCTTGTTTAGTACTTTGTATTATTTGATTTACATTCCCTCGCCCAGGGCCGTCCCCGAGATTTTGGAGGCCATGAACGAAAACCGATAATTTGGTCTGTTTAAACTAATGCTATATAAAAACTCTTTGTCAATATCTTGTTGGATTTTATAAACTATTAACACTTTAATAACACGAGTACGCAACGGAAGACATATAAACACGTATAGTATAATATAATTAATATAGGTTCCAGATTAGCGTACCTTTTAGCAAATTAAGCAAACGGACAACGATTCTTGAAAACATGCATGTGTGTTAAACTAACAAACGCGAAACCATCAAGTTCAAAAGTATGAACTCTCTATGAGATCCATACACAATACGTTCTTAGCAAACAATTAAGTATGCTAATACTAGTAGTGATAAAGCTTAACGAAACCCTTCGTATTTGAATCAAGCAACACACGAACACCTCCTAGGTGTTTTGGTCGATCGCAAAACCAAACCGAAAACCCTTTGTGGGTTGTAGTCGATCGACACATAAGGGAAGAGAAAGAGATTTTAGGGATTTTGGGTTTTCTAGCATTAGTAAATAATGAACCCTTAACCTCCTTAGGTAGGGTAGATTACTTGGCTTGCAAGCCAAGCAATCCTAATCCTATTAGGAATCCTTCACCGATCGTTTAAGGAAACAAATGGGGTTTCTCAAACTTTCCTTTTTCTCGTTTTTTACATTTAAGTCCTTCTAGTTAACAATTAACGAGTGTTTGTAAATCCCGTTAAGTAACTAATTAATAACCCTCGTTACAGCTTTATCACTAATTAATATATTACAAATAATATATTAATGTATAATAGTTTTACGTATTAACGTGTGCGTCCCCATAGGCTCACGTAATTTTCCGAACATATATTATTTAATATATGTAGATATGCCAACAAATCTGCATGTTATAATGAAATGCTCGTGGCACTACCTCTTCTTAAATGAGGTAGCTACACGTGCCATCAATATATATCGATCTTGATGATAGGTTTTCACGCCTACTTGTGCCCTCAAGTTGATTCTATAGGCATGAGTTGTTCTGTTATTTGGTTGATATTTGCTTGGGAGATCAATTTCCCATGCGAAATTTATACCTTTGTGAGCCGATTATAATCGTATGGACTTTAACCATTTGGGCTAAAACTCCTATACACTATCAAGTCCCCTCATTCTGTTATTATATTATATTCATATGATACGATGTTGGACTTGATATGTCCCTAAGGCATTTTCGCATCATTGAAAAGATGTTTTTTCATGCCTTAGAAGGCTTTTAATGCTTGTTCAGCCTAGAAGCGCGAATAACTATGCGAATAATTGCAAATATCATTTCTTTGAAAATATCAATCCCACGGCCTGCTAGCTACATAATGCTTATTGGGCCTGGACATTATATGTGGCGGTTTGTTTAGACCGCCAATCGTCACTCTCTTTGTCATTTCCTTAATCTCATCATTTGAATTTTGAATATTTGCTTTATTTAGGGTTGTGGATTGTCAGAGAGATCTTTTGTCTTCATTCATTCACCTTTGTTATATGAGTCCAGCCTGCGTGTATCACACGCGATCCACTTGGTGCAGTTGACGCCAGATAGCCTTTTGACAACTATCATCAGGCCCCTACTTTCATACGCCTATAAAAAGGGATACTCAACCGTTATCCTTTACTCTATCCAAATTTGTAAATACTTAAAAAATATTTACAAAATGCTAAATCTGTGAAGGAATAAGAAAGAGGTAAAAACAGTAAAGTCATATACAAGCCTATTGAAAAAGGAGACAAGACAAATATAGATAAGAATGATGGAAAAGATCAAATGGCTGATAAGGGAAGTCCTAAAACTGGGTGGAATGTTCAGCATGATGTTATTAGTAGTATTAGGAAAAGTGCCAATAAATATGCAGTATTAGATGAGGATAATGAGATTGAAAGTCTTTTGGCAGAAGAAAAAGAAGTTGATAATGAAGTGATTGATGTGTATGAGGAAACTTCAGGTTCTGCAAAAAAGATGACTCGGAATGAAATTGGTTCAAGTTATGTTGATGTTTTGAATGGACCAAAGGGATGGGGCAATAGTTTCTTTTATCGATTCCTATGGATTTAAAAATTTCTTCATGAAATGTTAGAGGTTTGGGTAAGGTATCTAAACAGAATGCAGTGAAAAATTTGATTATGGATGAGAAGCTGAATGTTTATGTTATATTGGAAACCAGAATTAAAGGCATAATGTCAAGAAAGTGGGAGATATGTTGTTTGGAAAATGGAGTTGGTATGATAATTCTCTTGAATGTAGTAAGGTTTGTAGAATTCAGATTAGATAGGATAATATTAAGATCCAATGTATGATTGTTCATGCATCTGATCAAGCCGTCCTTTGCTTATTTGAGATTTTGAGCACTAAAAAAAGATTGTTCTACACTTTTATTCATGCTGAGAATAGTGGAAAATTAAAAAGGAAGTTGTGGATTGACTTATGTAACTACAACTCTATGATTAATAATAGTCTATCGGTCATTATGGGAGATTTAAATGTTAGTCTTAATCAAGATGATCACTCAGAAGGTATTTTTGGTATGACTCAAGATATTGAGGAATTTAGTGATTGTATTAATACTATCAAAATGGAGGATATTTACAATAATGGGCTTCACTTCACATGGACTAAGAGTCTGTTCAATCCTAAGACTAGTATTCTTAATAATATTGATAGAGTAATTGGTAATGAGAAATTTCTTAAGGATCATCTTAGAGCTCATGTTGTTTTTCTTCCTTATGGAATCTCTGATCACAACCCTGCAGTTTTATCGTATCCTCGGCTTATCAAACTCAAAAGTAAATCTTTCAGATTTGCTAATTATATTGCTGACATGGATGGATTTCTTGATGTGATCAAAGATAATTAGAAGACTGATGTGGAAGGTTTTGCCATGTTCATGCTGGTTAAAAAATTAAATGCTATGAAGCTTGCTATGAATAAGTTGAATTGGAAAAATGGCAATTTATTGAAAAATGTCAAAAAACTGAAGAGCAGACTAGATGATATTCAAATCAAAATTGATGTTGACCCTTCCAATATCCATCTGAGAGAGCAGGGTGTCTCTGTGTTTCATGAGTATGTCTTGGCTTTTGAGGATGAGGAAAAACTTCTCTTGCAAAAAACCAAAGTAAAATGGTTGAAGGAAGGTGATAGAAATTCTGCTTTTTTCCATAAAGTCCTTAAGGGTAGAACCAATAGAAGCAGATTTGAGGAGATTTGTGGGGAGGATAATGTTAAATATTCTTGTGGCCAAGTCCCATGCCAATTTGTTAAACATTTTTAAATGTTTTTGGGGGATCAAAATACTAAGGAGTGTTTGGATTATGATGAGAATTTGTTTTCAAATAAGATTGATAATCACGAAGCTGACAAGATGATTGGTGAATTTACTAATGAGGAAATCAAGTATGAAATTTTTGATATTGATGATAATAAGTCTCCTAGTCCAGATGGATACACTACAAAATTCTTTAAAAATCTTGGGAGGTCAATGGTGAGGATGTATGCAAAGCAGTTAAGGAGTTCTTCATGAAAGGGAAGCTTCTTGGGGAGCTGAATGCAACACTGATTACTTTGGTCTCTAAGGTTAGTACCCCAAATAAAGTTTCTGAATTTAGACCTATTGCTTGTTGCAATGTGGTCTATAAGTGTATTAGTAAGATCATAACCAACAGATCAAAAATGCACTAGATGATATTGTCAATAAAAATCAAAGTGCCTTTGGCAGAACACTGATAATATTCTTTTAAATCAAGAGTTATTAAAAGGGTATGATTGTATAAGAGGCCCTAAAAGATGTGCCGTGAAAATAGATATCCAAAAGGCCTATGATACTGTGAACTGGAAGTTTTTGGAAAATGCTTTAAGGATGTTTGGTTTCCATTCAAAGATGGTCAATTGTATTATGACATGTGTCTCAACTCCTTCACACACTATATGCTTAAATGGTAAGAGGTATGGGTATTTTAAAGGTGGAAGGGGTCTTAGACAAGGAGATCCCATGTCTCCCTATCTGTTCACTTTAGTCATGGAGGTGTTTAACCTAATTCTTCAATAAGAGATTATGGATAGTACTTTCTTCAAATATCATCATGGCTGCAAGGGTTTAAAGATTACACATTTATGCTTTGCTGATGATCTCTTGGTTCTTTATTATGGTGATGTGGAATCAGCCATAGTTATCAAGAAAGCATTAGACAAATTCAGTGATGTTTCAGGGTTATATCCTAATTTGTAAAAGAACACTATCTTCAGTGGTAGTATGGACAGAGGTGCTATTGACTCTATCCTTCAAATTTTGCCTTTTAAGAAAAGAAAGCTGCCAGTTAGATACTTGGGGGCCCCATTGGTTGCTAAAAAAATTAGTGTTAAGGACTGCAAGTATCTTATTGATAAAGTGAAGGCTAGAATAAAATATTGGAAAAATAATAGCTTGTCTTATGCTGGAAGAACATAATTGATTGCCTCTGTGTTGTCTTCCATTCAAGTTTATTGGGTTTCTATTTTTAAACTTCCTAAAATGGTGATCAATAATATAGAGAAGCTGTTTAAAGGCTTCATGTGGAATAATGGGGATTTGCAGAGGGGAAAAGCTTGAGTTGCATGGAAAGAGGTTTGTCAACCCAAGTAGAATGGTGGCCTAGGCTTGAAGCCTCTTGAAAGTTGGAATAATTCTCTCCTTGTTAAACATCTTTAGAATGATGCTGCCAAAAAGGACTCTCTTTGGGTCAAATGGATCACTACAGTAAAACTGAAAGAAAGGAGTGTTTGGGAAGTGGATAAACAGGCTAATGATAACTGGATTTGAAAGAATATCCTGGACTTAAGAAGTATGGTTAAAAAGAATATGATGTATAAGATTGGTAATGGTAGAAAAGTATCAGTATGGCATGATAGTTGGAGTGAAATTCCTGCATTGGATTCTATTTTGAGTAGAAGAGAAATATATGATGCAGGTTTCTCTAACTCTAAAAATGTTGTTGGTTGTATCAATGGAAATGGCCTAATGAATGGTTTCTAAGATTCCCAATATTAAGACAAATTCCTACCCCTAATCTTAATATTGAAATTAAGGATAAGCTTTTATGGAAAACTAGTAATGGGATTACTAAGGAGTTTTCTAGTAATCAAGTATGGAAAGACCTCAAAATTCTTAATGGACATGTTCAATGGTGGAAGGTGATATGGTTCTCACAAAATGTCCCAAGACAAGCTTTTGTTCTGTGGATGGCTATGAAAAAGAAACTGGTGACACAAGATAAGCTTGTTTTGTGGTATCCAGGTAAGGTGTGGAAATGTTCTTTATGCATAAAAATGGAAGACTCGCACAATCACCTGTTCTTTGAGTGTGAATTCTCAAAATAAGTATGGAGTAAAGTCCAAGTTATGGCTAATGTAAGTGATTTGAAGAATTTGGAAAATAATGTGTGCAAATTCTTAAATATGCCTTACAAGAACAGTATTTGGAGCATTGTTAGAAGACTAACCATTGCTAGTACTGTGTATCATATTTGGCAAGAAAGGAACTTAAAAGTGTTTCAGAAGATGATCAGAAGCCCTCAAATCCTTATTCAAATTATCCTTGATAGTGTTAAAAGCAGACTATTATCCTTAAAAGTGAAGAATTCTAGTGTAGTTAAAGCTGTTAAGAAATTAGGGAAGATTACTTATGCAAAAGCCATTAACCAAGGCTCTGTGAAGAGATATTTCTTAGAAAGTATGATGCTGATACGGGTCTAAATTGGTTATGGATTACATTTGACTCTATGAGTATTTGACCCTATTTGGGTATGGTATTTCCATTTCTCACTTCTACAAATTTATGCATAATTGGGAATTGGATAATCATTACAATGGATGGACTTGTACGTTGGAACTTTTATGGGATTTTTTTCCTATTGATTTGTGTTTATCTTATCAGTTGGCCTAGGAAGGGACTGATAGGCTTATATGGGTTAATTTGGTTAATTTCCCATAGATTGTTTCCATAAGAAAGGTTTCTCATTGTGAAGGGTAAATGATTAGGGTGGGAAGTACATGTTATTTGGAATAGAGTATGGTAAAAGATGACACTTCTTGGTCCAAATTATGTATTGCCATAGGAGGTAAGGTAGGAATATCTGGAAAGGGTGTGTGTTCCCTGGCTTGTGATGTCTACTCTATATTTCTTTGATCAATTGGTGAGGGTGTGCTACTGATTGGTCATGGGATTATATGAGTAGGAAATGTAGCTATTTGGGTATAGCCCCTTTCTTTAAGATGTCAGGAGCTATAGCCTGCGTAATGATGCCCAATTCAGGTCACCATATTTCATTATTATTGATGGTTGAATAAATATGTGTGGTCCTTGTCTTGGGAAATATAGTTATGAGGTTATGGTATTGGTGATTAAAGGTGAATATGGATATTGGTGGTGCCTGATGCTGAAACTGGTGTTTGGTTCAAGTATCAGAGATATATTCTGTTAGTGTTGTCTCAGATCATTGATAGGTATCTGATATCTTTGTTGTATAGCTATTTCAGTATGTTTCAGCTGTTGTTTTAAAGGTATAGGACTTGTCTATACCTTTCTCTTTTATTGATGTAATACTGTTGGGTTAATATATATTCACCTTTTCACCCAAAAAAAATATTCTTTCAACTTTTCATTCCTTTTTAGCATCCCCAATCTTCATATCAACTTTATCAAGAGCACATGTCTTCGTGGATGAACAATGTTGGTATATATGTCATAACTATTTCTTTTCGTTTGTTTCAAAAGGAAGAAAATATTATCATGAATTCTTTTTTGAGGTTTGGCTACATAAAAATGTGTTAATGATAGTCATAGTATTTTAAAGAGACAAAAACTCCATAATTTTTTGAGTAAACATCCTTGAATTAGTCTGTATCATGCACATATTTATTTGGAGGATGATCGGGCAAACATGCCTCCTTTTTGGGGGACGGTTTCATTGTACTTAGAGTACGTTAGCCATTGTCAGCTTCGTTTTCCCTTCATAATTTTTATCATCAAGCTCTTGTGATGGTGTGTTTTTCAGTCAACATGGCACTAAACTTGTCTTTCTTCTGCTATGTTTATCAATTGAATCGTTTCACTTCCTGGTGGACTTTGAAGAAAAGACCAAAGTCCGTTAGTACTTTTAAAATAGATGCCACTGTTCGTGGGTTTTCCTGGTTGGCACCAGAATTGGATTTGGGTTGATTCTAGCCTGGATGATATGCTTGATGTGTATACCAGCTGGACAAATAATGTCAATCTTGGCAATGCTCCTATCCTCTCCCTTATCCCTGGTGGTTCTTACAGGAAACTTTTTAACATGTTGCATGACTTGAGCTTTTCTCAAATACATATTTATGAGAATGCTTTGGTTCGAGCTCAGTTGAACACTCAATAGGAAGAAGGCCATGTGCATGTATTCTACTGGGATGGGAGGGGGAGGTTTTCTTTATTTTGATTGACTCAACTTTTCGCCATATTGATTTTATTAATGAAATTTCACTATCATTGCAGTCTTGGACCTAAATGAGTTTCTCAACTACGAAGGTAGTTCAGTGAGTGTTACGAGTGAATCTTTGGTTTATTTGAATGACATTGAAGTGGATGTGGCAATTGTGCCACGTCCCCTTAAGGATGATGAAGGGGTTGGTAGGGCCCATCCTGAAAAAGTTATTGCCTCTAAGACCCATTTGGTCCAAGTAGATGATTTATCTATCTTGGTAAATATTTGTGAGGATCGGAAGGGAAGAGTAGAGATTGTGTTCTCCAAAAAGATTAATTTTGAGCCTTATCAGGGCGAGCCTGGTCACTTGGGCAAGAAGCTCTAACATTTTACCTTACATCTAGGGTCACTTGGGCACAAAGATGTTGTTGAAGGTCACAAAGCTGTTGTGGATGGCCGCATTCAGAAGGAGTCCAAAACTGTAGAGGAACACTCCTCTTTCATCCAAGGTTTTCTTTTGACCTTATTGTATTATGTCTTACTTTTCTTTGAAGTAGTTTGAAACGTTCTGACTTGTCCTTTATTGGTTTTCAGGTGGTGGATCTTTTGTTGGAAGTACTAGGCCATCAGAAGTCGAAAACATCACAATGTCCTTCCACACCACCCTGAAGGTGGATAACCTTTTTGATGAACATGTGTCTCAATGAGTTTATCTTGATTCAATTATCCCTTCTCTTCACCGTCTTCCTGGTTGACCCAATAATCTTGATGTGAGTCGAAAGGCCGTGTACCAGACCATAACGGATCTTATTTGTGAACATGATAGTTTGCTTCGCATGATGTCCCTATGGAAATCAGTCACGGATGAGGCTCACAGGTTGCGGCTAAGCCTAAAGCAAGCTGATAGGTTGTCCGCTAAACTTAAGAAGGATGTGCAGGCTAGAAAAGCTCGTTGGAAAGCTGAGAAAATATGTTTGGTTAATAAGCTCAAGAAGTATGTGGAAGAGAAGGAAACCGTTCTCGGGGAGAAGGCAACCATCCTAGAAGAGAAAGAATCTGTTTTAATACATGCACGAGATAAGGAAATCAAGTTGGATGGTTTGTTGATAGCTGATCAAGAAAATATTGCATGTCTTGAAGCTGAACTTCCTAATATAAAGGCTTTGACAAATGAGTCTTTTAATAAAGTTTCTGTTGTTGAAGCTGAAAACAAAGAGTTGGTTAGTTTCTTTCCCACCTTTGAAAGAAGGGTCGTTGTCTATTATATGTTTGGGAATGAAGTGGCTAAAGTTCAACGTTGTGCCATGACACTTGATAATTCAATCTTTTCGATGGACCTCAAAGCCAAGCATCTTGGAATTCTTGATAAAGACCTGAAGTTACGCATTAATGCTCAGGAAGAGCTTCGACATGTCAGCATTAAGTTTATTTTCACACACTGGACAAATTTGTATTCATTGATTGACAATGATGGACTTCCTTTGGAAGACCTAAATAAAATCGTATTGCTGATCATGATGCCCCTTCCTCATCAACTTAACCTTAATTGTTCTTTCCTTGTAGATAACTTGTATTGTTGTATTTAAAACAATTAATTTAAGATAATTTTCATAGCTTGTCATGTGTTTCCTTTTTATGTCTTTAATTTGTGTTAACCTTTGATAACATATGTTGACGTCTAGGGAGCGTGTATTCCTGATTATTTTTTACCTTAATTGTTTATGCGGTTCTTGATAAAAATTTATTGCATATGCCTTCGTTGGCTTAAAGAATTTTTGTTGGCCTATATGTTTATGATCATTTTAGGAGCTCATTATGTCTTTGCAGTAATTAACATATCCAGTAATCAGTTATATACACTTGGCTGTTGCTCAAGCTAATGCGTGTCCTCCCTGATAGTTCATATACTTATATGCATTTTGTTTGTCTGTTTGAATTTTTAGGCACCTCCTAGATGCATGTGACCGGTGTATGTACATATTTGTTTATGTTGCCACTATCTTTTGAACAACCTTTCATGTCTTAGCTACTTCTCACGTAAACTAATTATAAGAATACGAGATACGTGATATGGTTGTCCATACTTGGTCAATCACCTAGTAATGTAAACATAGAACTTTGTAAAATGGATATTAATGTGTTGTTGTGTAGGTTGTATTTATTGATTACCGAGTTTTAAATTTATATTTAGCCGACTTTACCTAAGACAACACTTTAACGGACAGTGTACCCAATCGGATGGAGTTTCGTGGTAAGTAGGGTGTCGAACACTAAGAGCGATGAAGTTAACCTTATATTTTATCAATATTTTAGTAAATCTAATTAGACTAGTTAATTCTATTTACTTGTTAAACTATGCTAAACCTAGTTCTAATGATAAAGGGGGGTTTTCAGCCTGAGAGACTAGCACAGGTTTTATGGTGATTAAAATCAATTCAATACACAATAATCACGCAAGAAGATAATCAGAAGATAAAAGAGCGGTACAAGCCAAATGATAGAAAACTGTATTAGCCATATTAAATCCGATTAAATGTTGGTTTGTTTGTTTAGTGCAATGACTGCTTATCTCGAGGCGGCATATCATTCTTAAGACTTAGGCGGGACATCATCCTAAGACCTAGACACGTTGAATCCTGTCATAATTAATGCATCCGCATAAAGCATCCTTTAGTTTAATTATAATCTATCTTAGGGATTAAAGCAATGGTGATCTTGTTAAACCCTAGCCCATCGGGACTTTACCCACTTACTGCTTGACGGTATTTTATATACTGGTAGTTCACTGTTCAAGTCTTTACCAATGATTAAGAACGTACTTGTTGATCCAAGGGTCACCTGCCAGGCCAACTAAGCTCACTAATCTAAAGGCAAAGATAGAACATTATTTGTGATCCTATTGGTCCAGATATATAAAACACGATATGGAGAGCTATCCCAGTATCTAGATTACTTGGTCAGTATCACTAGACCCAGTTGAATGATAGGTCGCATATTCAAGCACATAGACAAGTATGAGGTGATAAACATAATTAAACAATCAACGATAAATTAAGCAATCGAGATTAAACAAACCAAACATTAAATCTTCATTAAGATGGCTAATACCCGAGGGTATTAGCCCATAACCATTGTAATTATACAAGTGTGATCAATTAACCAAGGTAAACTAAACGTTTTACCGAACGATACCAAAAATTAAATGATTACAAGAGTATAGGAATTACACGGTGTCTTTTATAGAATCGTGATCGATGCTTGACCTTGGCTGCTCTTCGTCTCTTCAGAAAATTGACTTTTATGTTTATGGTATAGAGAATATAATTTTGCACACCGAAAACTCATTTTTGAGTCTTCTATTTATAGTCTCTGAAATTGAGTGGATACGCCGTATTGAGTGAAGTCAATACGGCGTATTGGGGTGTATTCCTTAGAGTGCGTGCTACGTTCATAATCAATTAGTAATATCTTTCCTCATTACATTTAATGCAAAATCTTTGATTGTTTGACCACCTGGATACGACATATATAGTAAGTAGGATACGCCGTATTGGGAATTGATCATACGCGTTTTCTTGTGAAGTCCAGGCGCTGATACACCGTATCTTTTTTGCTGGATACGGTGTATGTAGTCAGAATTAAGTAATCTTCAAATATCTTCGTTTAAGCTCCAAAATGTGCGTCTTTTAGCATGTCTTCACAAAACACTTTGTAATTACTGCAATTAACAACTTTAAGCAATTAAGTAACAATTCTTGCAATAATTATATAAAAGTGAGTAATTTACTTGGGATGAATGATGCTATAAAAGTAATGTTATTTGATGTCATCAGATACGCTTGAAGAAATAAGGAAAAAAATTAAGTGATTGATGAAACTTTGCTTATCGATTCTAAGCTATGATTTTCTTGTAAAAGTGGGAAATGAATACATACCTAGATGTAACGTTTGCGTATGATGGATGTGTGGCAGTGATGAGATGTCATTTTATACACTTTTCAGGGTTATTTAACCCCCAAAATCATGCAAATATGCCCAAAATATTGTACTTAATCCTTTCTTTTTGTTATTTTAGCATTTGGGAAGCACTTGGAAGAAAAACACGTAACTTGGGCTCGATTCGGGAAGAAACTAGACAAATACACAACTTTTCAAGCTAGTGACTCCCATCCTGACGCCTTCACTAAATGTGGCTAGAAAGTGGATATTTGGACGCAAAGTGTGCCTTCTCAGTCTGTGGAGAAGGCATCACAAGAAGTGGGTGACACCGTCAAAATTGCATAGTAACGACGTCACAATACGTAGTGACGACGTCATGATTAGCCGACAAAAGAAAACCTAAAGGGTTTCGACGGGCTGATGGTGTCACAAAACCCTAGCGACGCCGTCAGGACCCCAGTTTTATAAATACAACCCCTTTGTTCTTATAAGTTTCCCTATACTTCGCATTCAAGAAACCTAGTTTGTAATCGTTATCTTTATTGCTTCTTGTTAGTGGTGTGCGCGTTAGGCTTTAGAAAACTAGCTATAAGATATTACATTAGCATAAAAGTATAGGGAAACGCGATTAGGTTAGATGAAACCTATAATTAGTTCTTCATAACTAGTTGAGTTTGGGTAGATTCCTTCTTAATTATTTATTGCGCGTGATTTGGGAGGGAGCGTGTTTGACAGGTAACCCCCGACTAGGTTGTCAAGTAGAATGCGAGCTTGACCAACTTGCTGATGAATTAGGAGAATACTTACACATTACACCAACGAGGGTGACGGGCAATAAGTTACAGAGAGCAACTAGAAAGTAGTGCATGATTAAGTGAGCACGTTTGTTTGCCTATAAGAGTTTCCCACCAATTTACATTTCTTGCATTTAGGATTAGTTGTAGTTTAGTTCAAAAAACCCCTACTTCATAACCTGATATTTTAAATCATTTTCTAAAAAATATAAAAACACAAAATACTCTTCCGTCAATCCTTAGATCTTAGTGACATACAATTCGAACCTACCTCACTATTCCCTTAGAGAACGATCAATCCCTCAAGTATTGTCTATACCACACTGCAACGATTAGGTACTCTGCCTAGGAGGATTGTAAAACTTCGGTGTTGCAGTCCGCCGCATCAGGTAGTTTAGGGGTACATTGTCTACATTTTTATCTGTTAGGAGGTATGAGCCGTTAGGGTAAGCTTTCCTAACCATGTACGGGCCTTCCCAAGTATGACTCATTTTCCCATTACCTACTCCTTTTCTCACTTTATTTTTTTCTTAAGACATGGCCTTCAGGTTTGAATGAAACTAGACGTACTAGACTGTTGTAGTACTTGGCCATTATTTTAGTATTCTATTTGAATAGTTGTTTGGTCTTCTTTTTCTTCTAGGAGATCTAAATTTAGCCTTAGTGCCTCTTCATTCGCTTTCTGATCAACCATAGCCCCAAATGCATTTGGGATGAGAATTTGGTAGGTATCATAGCTTTGGTTCAATATATGAGGTTGCATAGTGTCTCCTTTGTGCTTTCGTTTGGCATAGTTCGATGGGCCACAAGCATTGGAAACTTTTTTCACCCAACATGTCCCATTGTCTTTTCTCTTTCCTTCATTCCCTCTACTAATGCTCGATTAGATACTTCTACCTGGCGTTGGCGTGAGAAAGGTATGGTGAGGTCGTTTCATGTAAGATCCCTAACTCTGTACACAATGACTTAAATGGCTACCCACGAATTGAGTACCATTGCCACTTACAATTTTTTTTAACTCCAAATCGATAAACTATCTGATCAAAGAAAAATTTGAGTACTTTTTTTCCAGTAATGGTAGCCATTGGTTCGGCTTCTATTCATTTTGTGAAGTAATCGACATCCATAATTAGGAACTTTGGAATGCATGCCACAGACTCCCCCGTGAATTTCTTCTAGAATTGATTTTGCCCTAATTGGTCCTACACACCTTGTCATTAGTCCCATGAAAGTTCTTCTATATAGCACTCCGTCTTTGAAATGGTAGTTGGCTAACGCTCACATGGTTTTTTGAGCTTCCTTCTTGTCTTCAGGCAACAGGCCTTGACCAAAGTATTTAGGTAATATCTAGTTGATATATTATTTTAAACTAGCGACCTAATATAAGTACATATTTATAGAAAATACACAATGTGTACTTTTAAAGTTATACTTATAATTTTAATGTTTTTATGGGAAAGGTAAGTCCAACATGATCATATCCCAGGGCCACTATGTTGTGTTGAAATATCGTAATCGATTCGCATTATGTTGCAGTATATAAAATGTTGGGTGAGAACGGGTTTCGTTTCTTTATCTCGTGGCCTTCACTTCGCAACTGGATCGCAACATCTTTGACTTCGTTTAGTCGAGATCAGATGTGCAGGAAATTGGACGAGACCGGTGTCATCATACTCAGAATAAGGCGACAGTGTACATGGTACATTTTTCGGCAAGAAAGGAGGTCCGTGCAATGAGATATGACCAATTATACTAAGTTAGGGTGTGGTATACTATTAAATAAAATGATAAATACGTGAGAAATATGTGTACGTGGTTGCATAATGACAAAACATAATGAAGTTTCATAATTTTAGCAATATGTCATAAAAGTAAATAAAGTTAAAAATAAATGTCATCTTAAAATAGAAATGCACAGTTTCTATTATTTATCAGTCGTTTATTATTAAGACATTGTAACTCGTATGTTGAAGAAAAAAAATCCAAGAGTAGGAAAGTTGTTATCTATCGAAACTCCTATTTTTTTTTATCGAAAATTAATATATCTATCTCAAACCATTACCTATCATAATTTCATAACTATGCTTTTTTAAAAACTAAACTATCATATTCATAACTATGTTAAACTCCTTATTTTAGTTTTTTAGTTCACAAATCAAATGTTTTGAAAGTACTCTCGAGATTCTTATTACCATGTACTTCGTATCAATTAATTAAGATTTAAGGTTGGTTTAGTTAATTAGGAAATGGTATTTTGTGTATTTGCATTAAAATAAAAGTTATATGTTAACCAACCATGTTAATAAATATGTGAGACGATAAATTAGTTTATACTAACACACAAGATAATTTTTTTAGTAAAAGGTTTCAATACCCGATAAATAGAATAAATGACTAAAATGTTAATTACACGAGAGAGTGGTAGTGAACCACTCTAGATCACTTGTAAAAGCAAACACAAGACGAGACACCACACTAACCAAAGAACGTTTGGAGGAAATGGGAAGCAGCCATGCCGTAATATCATCCAACCTTGAAGGCATGTTGTGCAAACCAGCCCTAATAGTAACGAGATTTCAAACGTTTAAAGAATAAGGACATTAAAAAAAAGTGCTCATGCGGATCCATTCCATCTACACAAAGACAACGATTACAATCTCGTAATGTTGAAGACATCCCAGAAACTAGAGACTCCAAATCAAAGTGGAGGCCAACATGTTCCGTGTACAGCTTACGGAAATTATTGATAAGTTTGATAGAAAGGTGAGATTTTGAATGTTCTGAAATCCTTCGCTTATCCACTTGAAATTAAAGTCCCTTCAATTGAGGTAGGCATACTTTACTTAATCGGTCTTAAGGTCGAATCGATATTTTCACATTCTATCTTTAAAGTCCCTTTAAACCGTGGCTATCGTTCGCAGTTGAAGTCATCGAACCAGTTTTTTAATGGACAACATGAGCACAAAAGTAACAAATCTTCTTGGGTTAAATGGACAGTGTGTTGGCAGTCCAAGAAAAAGTGGTCTGGAGTTTCAACCTTTTTGCTCTTAACAGAGCCTTATTGATGAAATGGATCCTGGAGATTTTAATTCCATAATGATTCTTTATGGTCCTAGAGTAATTAAGGCTATTTACGGAGTTGATGGTTAGGTAAATAAAGTCTCTAAATATGCTAAGCACGTCCAGCTTGAGGGATAATCATTTAATTAGTCAGAAGTTTGAAAGATCAAGTATTAACATAGCGTGACTTTTATGTAATATTAAAGTGTAGCAAGGCAAAACTGAACGAAATTCTGGGGACGATATTTGGATTGGCATAAAGCTTGAAGAGCACTTATTTCCCCGTAGTTATGCTCTTTATAATTAAAGATGCGTTCAATCTGTATGAAGGCTTAAAGAGCCCATAACAACTTGATAAATACAACCGTCGCAACAGCATTAGGATGGAGGAGATCGAGCAGTCTCAGTTCAAGTAGCTTACGACTTGCCAACTCCGATCGTGGCTTAATCCGTCCTGATAAGATGGTTCAGGTCTTTAGATGGGATCGGGGGAGTTTTTCTGTCGCTTCTATTCAGAGATTTAATGATAACAACGTCTCTTGACGTTTGATTCAAAAACTCTTTGATTAAAGTGTCCCGATTAAGGTGAATATTTCCCTAGCTTGGAAAATTAAATTGGAAGCGCTTCCTACGAGATTCAAAATATTTCGCGTAAGGTATTGAGATCGATTCTAACCTTTGTCCCATTTGTGAATAGGGGGGTTGATCTACTAGACATATATTTTTTAGTTGTTTTAGTCATACAAAAGCGCGCAAAAATTTGATCTTGGTGAGAGATATCGAATATACGGAACGTTAACTCCTTCAACTGAAAGGTATCAATCTGGATGCCTCTTTACGTCTTCATCGAAAGTTAAGATGGAGATCCAAGTTTCTTTTTGGGTTTGGTGGTTTTGTGTGGTGTCTTAATCGAAACAAACTTCTATCGAGGAGAAGAAACCTTCAAAGGCGATTATTGTTGATGATGTTGTTTCCATATCTTTTTATTGGAGAAGTCTAGATGTAAAGCATCGTTCAAGTGGTATGATTAGACTTAAAACCCCTTCTTATATTTCTCTGTAATTCTAGCTTCTTGCTAGTTTCTAATAAAATCCGCTGTTAAAAAAAAAAAAAAAAAAAAAAAGGTTTAAGTCGACACAAGATACATGCTATAAATTGTTTGGAAACCGGCAAAAAGTGTAACAAAGTAAACAAATATTTTCCTTATTGAACAGGTGGAGTTTATGCTTTTCATTTTCTCTTATTTATTGCCTTTAGACTTATTCATGGTTGTTTTCACGTTTTTTTATAAATATACTTTTTACTCATGGGATTTAAAATGGTTTTTATTTTCTATTTTTTGACGCTTGCCATTGTTAGTATATGTAAATGCTTTTTTGGAGTGTATGAAAAAGTTATAACGTTTGCTATTGATAATGTTGACATCAACCAAACAAAATGTAGCAAAGTGCCTTTGTATTGTCGACGAAGATTGAATCTATGACACCTTTCAACTCTTCTATGGACGCTAAGACCGCAATAATCGATTTCTTATCTTCATTAAAACACTTTAACATATTGGGTCGTTGATATATACCAATTATAAATGGTCAATCTCTCAAGAAATAGATAAGAAAATGAGAGGGATAAGGCCTTTTGAGCGGGCAAGACTCCAAGAAAACTAGAGAGAACTAAGGTGGTGTTTGATTTGGACTTAATTGACTTAATATGAAAAAAAACTGAATTTATTAAGTCATATGAAAATTATTTGTTTATGACTTAATAGAGAAAGATGACTTAAAATATAAAGTGATAAAACTGAGAGTGTCTGCATTAAGTCGTCTGTTAATTAAACACGATTTAATGAAAAAAGTAAACAAACAGGAGACTTTAATCAATTTTCCTCTTAACTTCAACTAAAGCAATGGTTACATAAAATAAGTAACTACCAACTCCAGCTTACCCACTAACCTACACTAACCTACCCACTGTAACCTCGATGAACCTTGCATGAGAAAATGTAAACGTGCATGAAATACTAAGACAATAACTTTGACTAGGTCATTCATTCACCCACGATAACATTGTGCACATTTAGATATATATCAGTCGTTCTTTAATATATGGATGATAGAATGGGCATTGGCTTGTTGACTAAGACTCTTTTCTTATCATATGGGTTAAAATCACAACAACTTTTTGTTACGGTATGATCTTGAAGACAATGGCATATATACCATAAGCATGTAACGTCGTAACTTGTGGCTCATGGATGGCAAATCACACATGATATCGAAGACAATTGCCTAAACAAGTCGAGACAATATAGTATTATATATACACGTACACTCTTTGAAAAATGCGACATTATAACCTCATGAATGGCAAATGACCCATATGATCATAAAATTAACGTTAGGAAGAGTGTATGTATACAGCTCATTTGACAAAGGTTTGAGAAACAATGACGGCTCGTAGCGAAAACAATTTAACATAAACCTAGCTTATCCAACGTGTTGACAAATGACGAACTCAACTGGATTACGATTTTGTTTCACTATTAAGCTAAAATAATTACATGTCGTATCATTAATAGAATGACCAGTACTACTACCAACCTATATAAATGCAATGGTTTAGTTTTAGATGTGTTCAACCAAAGTTTGCGCAAATAGCTACATGTGTAATGAATCAAACCTCAAAATGAATTTGATTGCGTGGCTTTTTAACTTACGTACAACAATACAACATTATATATGATTGAGAAAAGATGCAATCTCGTGTACATAGATTACAGATGGCATCACAAATATTAATGAATATGCATTTATATGAAATTACTAGCAATCAATTAGTGTACAATTATGTTTGACGTTAACATTTGTTTTGCTACTTAGAACAAGTAATGATTGTGACCAATTGTAGTACGTATTATGCGTAGATTCATACATTTGTATAAATGTTTTCAACCTTCCTTCTGCAAATTATCCAAAAAAGTTATCTTCTTGTATCACGATTTGTATTTGATTATAAAGTTTGTGATTTGCTAACAACAGCCGTTTTGTTAATTAAGCCTCTCTTGGTTAACGATGTTTTTAAAATAAAACTCATCATTTTCATAAATACATTATTTCAACACATACAGTTAACATGAGTAAGTTTAAACAAAACCCACATGACGTTTATTTAGTGTATTTTAGGTGATTTGTGATCTTTAGCTTCACGCTAGTTATTTCAATATAATCTCTTTGCCGTTTAAAAAAAAGTACTTAGTGTTGATATGGCAAGTTTATATTGGCCCAACACATCTCCATATGTTTATGAATAAAATGTACTTGCATGTATATTTAACATTTTTGGTACAAGACATGGCACGAATCTTGAATGCAACACAATTAAGAAAGAACATGGAATGATAGAAACTATGAGGTGTATGATTTTACTAGCTAGTGGGTGACACAAAGAAAGTGCGATCTTAATTGATTAACACACACCCTAAAATTGGGAAATAATAATTAAGCAAGCATTAGATTTTAATCAATGGTCATAAAAAAATATTCACTAAATTACGAGCCACAATATGGCTTGTAAATACGGAATGTTATAGCACAGATGGAAATAACAACTATTAGTTTTAATCAATGGCAAAGTGTGTTTAGAAAGATTAGATTTAACTTCTTTTTTTTATTATTATAGTGTGATATGGTACTCAAAAATCAATATGAAAGAGGATTTACACTTATTACTATCAGGTTAACCAATGTCTAATGTGAATGTGTAGTAACAAGCAAAAGAACCCGCGCGTTGCGGCGGAGCTAATTTTTTCCCGAATAAATTTTTTTTACGTTTTAGGGTTTTTTTTTTGCGATGCTTATGCGGGCTAATTTTTAATAATTTTCCTTTTTGTATGAATTCGTGGAAAAAAAAAATTGCGTTTTGACGAGGGCTAATTTGTTTCACGAATATTTTATTTTTTGGAACGGTATTGTAAATTTTATTAACAGGAAATCTTTGTGTAGAGAAAAATCGTAAATAGTAAAAGGTGCTGGTACCGTTTTGTATTTTTTTTACTTTGAGGCCAGATATTTAAGCTATTTTTGGTTTGATTTTTTTTCTTGGCTAATTTTTCCTCGGAGATTACTTTTTTTTTGTACGATTTGGAATTTTTTTTTTGCGTTGGGACGGGTTAATTTTTTCTTCGAAATTTCATTTTTTGGACTTTCGATATCTTTTTTTTTTGCCGATGAATGTAAAAAAGTTGTGAACAATAAAAACTTGACGTGTTTTTTGTGTAAGAAAATCGTAAATAGTTAAAAGTTGAGGGACCGTTTTGTATTTTTTTTACTTTGGGCCACATTTTATGCGAATTTTAGGCTAGTTTGTCGACGAATGTGTATATTAGTAACAATTTTTTTTATATGGCTTATGTCTTGGGCCTCATGTTTAAAGTGTTTTTTTTTTGCTATATGGTTTTTTTTAATATAATGGGTTGTACGTTTGTGACCATATCGATTATTTTAAAGTTATTAGGTATCGAAGATGTTTCCGCGGGTATTTTTTTATCTGAATAAATCGAAACTTTTGTAATATTTTTTTTTCCCTCCTACTTTGTGCATACAAATTTAAAAAAAAAAAAAACTGTTCGGGATGGCACGTTACTGTAGCTAAGGGCCCACAGTCAAAACGACTGCGTTTTTGTCGCCAAATGTGTATATTTATAATGTTTTCTTACTTTTATTTGTTGGTATTAGCTGTGTGTTCAAATATTTTCAATTCAATATTTAATGGACCTTAATGCCAAATAGAATTTGATGACGTGTACGTTTCACGTTTTTGTTTATAAACATTTTATTTTTATTTTCTTGCGGTAAAATTTCTTTTTTCACACAATTTTATGTGAATTAATAATGTGAATATTCTTGTTTTCTTTCAACAAAGAGTCAATATTCTTATACTATTTTGTTAACACCTTTCAATATACAGATCGTTGCCTTTATGCACAATAAGTTAATGGTATTAATATTCTTCTATATAAGTTATAATGTTATACCTCTCAATCTTTTATGTGTGTGATGAATAATACGTCAAACAATTCTCAGTTCCTTATTCAAGAAAGAACCCACACTCAAGTACTAGTATATTTTTACATGTGAAATATTGGCCACACGTTTGATTATAAATATATATGAGTATTCAAGGAGGGTCATACTCGTATCAAACAATGATTTGATATTCTCCAACATTGATTTATTAACTCACATTCAAATTGTTAAAATTCCATCCACTCGTTAATTTGCAAACCTAGCCCTCGGTCATGCATTTTTGTACGACCACAAGCCTAACTAGACCCCTTCGATAATTACATTGAATGTTTGATCGAAATCCGGGTAGACAACTAGCAAGAAACGCCACTCCTCATATGAAATAAAAACCTCCATATACTCCACATTCCACCATGAAGAAATCTTTCTCATAACCTGTCTAACCACATTGCATTGAAAGAACACATGACTTGTCGTTTCGACACCCATTTTACAAATGGGACAATCAATAGAATCAATATCCATGCCGCGACGAGATATGTTAAAACGAGTAGGAAGAGCATTAGATTTAACTTTCCAAGCCAGAATATTAACCTTGATAGGCACGGATTTGACTTCACCACCTTACTGTCGACAACTCTCCTCCCTGGAACCGTTTGTCCGTCTAACGTCTTGCGAATCGAAGCAACCGAAAATGAGCCATCATTCTCCAACGACCATATGTACCTGTCAACACGAGGCACCAACGAGATTGTTTTCATGATCTCCGCCATAGAATCAAACTGTGTCTGTTCAATACCACTCCTCGCATTTCTTCTGAAGGTATAACTAAGCTGCGCCTTAACTTTGAACTCGACTGAAATATTTTTTGTCAAGATTCCAAGGCATAAACACGAGCAACAACCTCCTTTACATCACTCCACTTCGAACCATTTATCAAGCCAAAAACGAGAATCTCACCATTACCCAGCTTTAATTTGATAAAATCGTGAAATTTAGTCCTTGGCTTTGTATCACCTTCACCTCCTGGACATTGTAGTCCAACAGGTCCGACAGCCGAAGCACCAACTTTATCTATACCTCATCGCCGTCCTCCCCCATATAAAAAGCCTTTATCACTTTGGTCCATAACGAATCTTTGAGAATAAAACCGCCACAACTACCACTTTAACAACAACCCTCTATTGAGTGCAAATAACTAGAAACCTAACCACCTTTCTCTTTGAAGTTAAAATTTGTTCCACTTAAACCAAGTGCTTTATTACTCTTATGCTCATAACCGATTAAGAAACGACTACGAATAAACTTCAAGTGAATTAAGAAACTCGAGGGGACTTTAAAAATAGGACATATGGAAGATTGCATAGAGCCTAAAACAGACATTGAGAAGTGTGAATCTTCCTCCATAGAAAGATTTGCACTTCCATCTAGATAGCCGAGACAAGGACCTTCAAAACCACTTTCAAACTCCAAGCATGTTTTTCCTATGCAATATCTCCTTCCTACATTCGTACCCAAGTAAGTGAATGGAGTCTTAAAACAAGACATCCAAGTTTATTGCCGAATTTTAACCTCGCAACTTCCACATTCACAATAATTGCCCATAATCTTACTTTTATACTCATATTAATACAAGACCAGAAGCCCGGAAACAAACATTTCCAAAACTCGGACTAGAGTATCAATATTAAGCTCATTCCATTGACCAATAAAAATAGCGTCATCCGCATAAAACAAATGAGAAAGATTCACCGTGGAGCTCAAATTAATTCCATTAAATAATCCCGCATCAACCACCCGTTGAAAAGAAATGTGCAAGCTTCCATAAACAAGAATAAAACGAAAGGGGATAAAGGGTCACCTGTTAAGACCTCGAAAGAATTGAAATTCCTTCGTTGGACTCCCGTTGATAAGAATCGACCCCCTAGACGATCTAAGACAACTCTGAATCCAATTTCTCCATTTCACACCAAATCCAAACTTATCTAACACATCGTCTAAGAAATCCCATCGAACAGAGTCATACGCTTTCTCGAAATCAACCTTAAAAATGAGCGCATGTTTCCTCTTTTTTCGACACCATTGAAGAACCCTAGATAGAAAATAAGGCCCATCAAAATTTGTCTATCCCGCTACAAAAGCAGTAATTGAACCTCATTAATGAGGTTACTTAAGACAACATACAATCCCCGAATTAGCTAAAAGTTTGGCAATAAATGCTTGTATAGACTTCCATTATACTTATCGGACGGAAGACTTTTAACCCATGTTTTTGGCATCAATGCTTTTAGGGATCAATGCAATAAATTGAATTACGAACCATTTGGATATCACCATATAATAAAGAAGTAACTCCACAGCCCCAAACCGTCATCTTCAATCATAACCATAAATGACGATAAAAGTCAAAAAGGAGAATCCATCTGGACCCGGAGATTTATCAACACCGCAATCCCACACCGCGTCGCTTGACTCTTCATTAGTTATATCTAGTTCCAGATCCCTCTTTTAAGTCAATAGTAAGAGAATTAGTAAGAATTAAGATCAAGCAAAGCACGATTTACAAGAGGTTATCAAACCTGCTCCCGAAAATGCCATTTAAAAATACGTCTTCACCTTGACCGGTATCATCAATCCACACACCATATTGCCCATGACAACCACTCGAATCTGGATTGGCTGGCGCTCTTTTAAGATACCGTGGAAGAATTTCACGATTCTCATCACCCTCAATAGCCATTTGATCTTGCCCATTTTGAGAAAATTTCCGAAGCTTGATTTTTTGAACCAATGAATCTTATTAAGTGATCTCTCCATCTATACTGAACAACTTCACTAGAACCCATACCCTTGTCGATCAACTCTCACAAAGTCTCAGCTCCTCTTTTAGAAGCGTATCACTTAATTCGAATTTGCCTTTATTGTATAACAAAAAGCCAATACACTTATGCGATCTTTTAAGGAAATTTAGATTTACCCATAAAAACTAACAATAACATTATCTTTATTGCGAGGAGCTCTTCCCTAGGATTCTCTGTTCATTTTATCAAATCCGTCCACATTACCAACCAGTATTTATAGAATCGAAAAGGATTAGGGCCATAGTCAACGATGTTTCGCGTAAAATAATAGGGCCATGATCCGAAATAAACCGCTTCCAAGGTTATAGCAGAAATATTTGGACAAGATCAAAAGATTTTCAGAAACGAAAATCGATCCAATTGTGCTCATTTTGGAAGCTGATCTATTGACACCAAGTGAAAAGCACTCCCTCCTAAAGAACTTCCTCCATCCTCCGCGTTATAAATGAAGGCATTAAATTTTCCGCATCATGAAACATTAATGAAGTTAGAACCGAATCTTCCGATTTAAAATCTCACCTCCATTAAAATCGCCCATCATAACAATTTTAACCATCCCAAGAATTGAAAGTATGAGTCAATATATTTCCCACAGCAATTATTTCTTTAGCTCATGAGAGCATAAACGACCACTAATGCAAAAGATCAATACTAGATTAGAAGCCCCACACCTCGAATAATGACAAATTAATCTATTCTCGACAACTTTTTCCCGAAAAGAATTTGGATCCAAATACACAAAATTCCTCCGGAATAACCAACTGAATCACTTGAACATATTCGAATATAGAATTACCCCAACATGAACTCACAGTATTCAAGTCATAGTCCCCATTTTAGTTTCCTGCAAACATAAAGATTCCACTTTATTTTTTATACACACTCCTTAAACCCAATCTTTTTTAGCCTTTTGGGCGAGGCCTTGACATTTAAAGACATAAAATTCATCTGAAAAACCTATGAACTCTCCTTGGGATTCGATTAATTCTTAATAATCTTTAATGCAACCCATCCATGTTATACCCCAATGTTTTGTCCATACCTTCACCACTTTCCTCCATAAAATTTAAAATGGACCCCACCTGCTCCGCAGTAATTTAAACGATCCAAATTCATTTGGTTCAACATTGTTATTAACCGAATTCGAATCATTATTTCCTATGTCTTTATTCCCAAATGAGTTCACATCATTTTCCTTTTCTGTAAATTACCTCTCTGCGATATCCCCCATAAGCATTACCTTACAACTGATCTACTCCGGTGTGAATCCCGGTGGTGAGATAATCTGAATCTCCTCATTCACCTTGTTCTCCATGTTTAGTTTTGTTTTTTGCAACATAGAATATAACCAAAAATAACATCTGACTATTAACCCTTGCTCAGCCACTAGGTTACTCCAAATTCAGTTTCCTGTACCTATCTCCTCTTCACTTTTGTCGAATAATGTTCCACTCTGTGCTTCCAGGTTTACCATCAAAATTGCAACATCATCGAGACGTCATCTTCTTCCCTTCATACATTGAATATCAGGTATCCATCCAGGAACTTCGATAGCTCTAACCCAATGAACTTTTTCCCAAAATTTACCATAAAACACTCCTGAATGATTGCCGAACTATAGTAACTACACACAACCTAATTGGAATGATAATTCAAGCTCATTGCATCATCAACGTCCCATTAGATCACACCCATTTTGAAGCGATTCTACTAAATCGTACTTGACTGTCCAAATTTTTAAAAAGATGGTACAGTCCACCAACTTCCACCCAAGCGAGTCTTCCCATCTGGAACAACACTCGTCATTGGCAAGATGGTAGAACTTCCGAAAACCACGACCCCGCATCGCAGCAATTTTGCGGAATAGTACCATACCTTGGAATATTTAAATTCATAGTACCCAAAGTTCTCCCAAGTAGCTAATCTTCAAATTTATCGAAACCTCGTTACATAGAACCTTTTTTCAAATTAGCAGGAACTGCCATCTCTTTAAAATAAAAAATTAAAGGTGCCAATAAAATAAAAAAAAAAAAAATAAAGATTAAAATAAAAAAAATAATAATTAAAAAAAATCAAAAAATAAGAAAGGGTGGAGATGGTAATGTATAAAAGAATTAAAAAAAAAATAAAAAGTAAAAATATTAAAAAAAATCTTCTTTATAAATAAAAAAAATTAACATCTTTAAAAAAATAAAAAATAACAAAAAAAATAAAAAAAAGTATAAAAAAATTATAATGTGAGTTAAAAAAATAATTAAAAAAATTACAAAAAAAAAAAAAAAAAAAAATAAAAATAAAAAAAAAAAAAAAAATCTCTTAAAAAAAAAAAAAAAAAAATTATAAAAAAAAAAAATAACCCTTCCATCAAGGACTTAGAAATATTCTTTTTGATCAATAACATTCATCGGCAAAGGACACATCCGAAGGAACGAAATCCGTCTCAGATTCCTTATTTATTTTCTTTACCACCGACACAAAAAAAAAAATATACCCCGCTCCCACACCTACCATGAATATTAACAGTGCGGACTAACCATTACCAAAACATCCAGCATTGCAAGAATTACAAAAACTTAATGTCTGAAATTCACGCCAATTTTCCGTCCTCCCGATCTTTACCTCTTCCCGTCTTATTTTCTCTCTTTAAACCTAGCAAATTTGCCATTAATTTGAACGACCAAACCACACCGTGCCATATTGTTCACCAATCTCTCCTCGTTAAACACATTAATTATTTCACAAATCCGACACTACTTACCACATATCGATCTATAGTCGGAATAAACAATCCACAACATGACCATATGTTTGCAATGTAAAAATAAATCCTTTATGCCCGAACATGATTCTGGGAAAATTGGTGAACCCAAACAGACAACTGGAAAATTCTTATCAACGATCATTCTAACTTTCTCAGAACGAACCCACCATACTCTTAAATAATTTAGAATGAAAGGGAGATCTATGATGTCCCACGTTTTGTTGTCCCGTCTCTGTGTCCACCACAGGATTACCACCTATGACATCCCCAACTATAATGTCCCAACTCTGGTACACCATTCAATCATCTTGATTACGAAATCAAAATTAGGGATTTTTTTTTTTTTGAATTAATGAGGTACAGGGAATTGAAAAAATGAATGAAAATTGGGATTAAATATTGCGTGAATAGATGAGAATTGGAATATGTAACCTAATGATGGTGGTGGAGGCGTTTGAACCCGCCTGAATCTTGATAATCGAGCGTTCAATTCCCAGTTCCTTATTCAAGAAAGAACCCACACTCAAGTACTAGTATATTTTTACATGTGAAATATTGGCCACACGTTTGATTATAAATATATATGTTATGTAGTAGTATTCAAGGAGGGTCATACTCGTATCAAATAATGATTTGATATTCTCCAACATTGATTTATTAACTCACATTCAAATTGTTAAAATTCCATCCACTATTTAATTTGCAAACCTAGCCCTCGGTCATGCATTTTTGTATTTCTTTACATATTTTTTACCAGAATGAAGATTGTCTACGTTATGATTTACTCATGTTAAACTTTTGCTAAGGCTGAGGAAAACGTTAATTATTAATAAAATAAATCAAAACTAAACAAGAAATCTCTTATATAATACTTCTTCCGTCCCTAAATAAGTGTCCACTGTTGACTTTTAAAGTCTTTTTCAATCAACTTTGACCTTAAGTTATTTTGTTTGTGTTTTATAATACTTAATGAACATTACATCAATGAAAATACAATTAAAACTCAATCCATTCATATATTTTGCATCAAGTATTATATAACACAAAAAGATATAGTTAATGTCAAAATTGTTAAAAAATGACTTCGAAAGTTAAAAGTGGGCACTTATTTAGGGACGGAGGGAGTAAGAGAATATACTAATTAGACAAATGGATTTTTCAATTGAGCAATATAAGAGTTCAATTGCAAAATCGAGAAATAAAAACATTAAAATTGAATTGGTTAGGTAAAACTTATGAAAAATTCGGGGAGAAACTTGGTGGAGACAACAAAATAATACGCACGTCCTCCTGAGCCCATTTTTTCTTGTTTTGAACTTAAGTGTAATAAACGTCATATTTAAATTGGTTAACAAAATTTACAATCAAACCTTAAATAAATAAAAATTGTTAATATGAAATTTACGTTTAAATCCTCAATTTCCATAATTTATACAAATATTTATATAATACTATTTAACAAAAATCCCTTATATCTTAAACCTAATTTTATAAATAACTATTGTTATTATAAGTTTTATTATTACCATTATTAAAATAAGCATAATATTTAAAACCTTATCAACGTAGCGTACATGTATTTAGTATATGCACGAAGTAAATATAACATATTAAATTTTATATTCTTTGAATTTAAATATGTGAAAGTATTAAATTAAACTATTCGAACAATAAAAGTGTTAACCAGAATTAATCATATACGGATCACGATAAGTAATAACTCGTGCATACACATGTTAAAAACTAAAATATGGATCACGATAAGTAATTTAATTGTAATACCAAAAATCTGTAGACGAGTATCAAAAAGTAAAGCACGATTATAAATACACGCAAAACAAACTTAGTTATAATATGATTATCAGTTGTACTTATAATCTGAATCTCGTGCATGTAATATCATAGTTATAAAATATTAAACACTGCTAAATTTTTATAAGCATGATTTAAGATAAATTGATTAATGTGAAAACATTGTGCGTACAAAGAAATTATAACTAGTATTAATGTTTAATGACCCCTTTTTACTTGCTTCTAAAAATACCAATTTTAAACTTTCACCACTTCAACCCGTTACGTATTAAATGTATTTCTACCGGCATTTTATAATTAGAAAGACTCTAACTTGAAGTTATACCAATTAGGTCTAGTACAAGCTAAAACTACCAATGAAATAACTTTCTATGACCAAAATACCTTTTGTGCTTTTGAACCTTAATATGAAAATAATGATTGAAGGGCTCGAATGTAAAGTAACTCATAAAGTTTAGGTTGGAAACGAGTGATTATATGGGGAAGGGAAAAAAGTGCTATGACACCTGTTAACGTATATGTGTGCCACTCAATATTAACATGAACAACAATTTTAGCTTCTTTCTTTCTCTTAATATAACTTTATAATAAAGAAACATAGCTAGCTGATTTTATTGATCAATGGCCCACACCTCTTGCCCTATATAAACCCTTCACTCACCCCTTTCATAAGCACCACTCATCAAAACTAAGAGTTAGTAAGAGCAAGAAAGAAGAGAGAAACAAAGAAAAAAGAGAGAACTAAATCTCTCTAAATTGAATCTCTTTGTTTTTGTTGAGTGTGTGTAGAAACATAACCAAGAATTAAGATGATGTCTACAGAAAGCTTTGCTCATCTTACACTTGCATTCGGCCTTCTTGGTATATATAATTCTCTCTCTCTCTCTCAAAATATCTCTCTCATTTTAACTCTCTCTCTCTCTTTATGCATGAGAATACAACATTACCATGCATGCAGAAAAAAACATATACAAACTTAATCTTTGCCTTCTCGCCATTCACAAACTTTTAGTTATATTTACACATTTAAAGTTGGGTATAAATATGATTAAGTGCAAAGAAATGAGACACACCAAATTACTTCTAGTCACTTGCACTTAATTACAAATTTTATTTTTAACACGTTTGAACAAACTTCTTACTAACTAAAAACCATTTGTTTGTGAAAGTTTTGTGGCCATTGCTTGATCCATTTTTTCTAAGTTACAACTTGTAAAATTTATGTAAATCATATTATCTTTTATGGTGTTTTACTAACTCTTGGCTTCATAAATATGTTGTAGGCAATGCTGTATCATTCATGGTGTTTCTTTCCCCATTGTAAGTTCCTTTGTTTACAATACAATCATATATTTTTACTCATGATAAGTTGATTTATAGAGTTTAGCTAACATTTCTGTTTTTAAATCGCAGGCCGACGTTCTACAAAGTTTACAAAAAGAAATCGACCGAAGGGTTTCAGTCGGTGCCGTATGTTGTGGGGTTATTCAGTGCCATGCTTTGGATATACTATGCACTTCTGAAATCGAATGCCATGCTTCTTATCACCATTAACTCTGTTGGGTGCTTCATTCAAACTTTCTACATTTGCTTCTTCCTCTTTTACGCACCAAAGAAGGCTAGGGTATGCAATAATCCATTTTCTAACAATAAAATGTTTAATTTATTTGCAAAATATTCAAAATATAAGAGTGAAAATTGACAAAATATTTTGTATGCAGATTGAAAGCCTCAAGTTGATCGTGTTGATGATAGTGGTTGGTTTCGGTTTGATTGTTGGCCTTACTCAGGTTTTTGCCCATGGAACTATGCGTGTCGTGATAGTTGGGTGGATCTGCCTTGTATTCGCTCTCTGTGTTTTCGTTGCACCCTTGGGGGTTGTGGTAAGTTTTTTAACCATATATGCAAGCAAAATTAAAAAAAAATATCAATACTAGTAAAAGATTGCTTAATGTTTTTCTTTATAATTTGCAGAGGCAAGTGATTAAAACCAAAAGTGTGGAGTATATGCCCATTCTTCTATCAGCAGCCCTCACCCTCAACGCCATTACCTGGTTCTTTTATGGACTGCTTCTTAAAGATTACAACATTGCGGTATGCAAGACAATAATATACGTACAAGCATGCAATTATTTGTTTTTGTTACAAAATATAATTGTACTTAACGATTTTTTATATGTATACAGATCCCAAACGTTCTTGGATTCACCTTTGGTGTTCTTCAGATGATCCTATACTTTGTCTACAAAAACAAGAAGCCCGTCAGCGATGAGAAAGTGTTGGAGTTTGAGACAAAAGTTGTCAAAACAGAAGAACACAGGATCCCTGAAAAGAACGATCAAGATATCATTGATGTTGTGAAGCTAAGTGCATTGATAAGTTCTATTCCCGTGGTTGCAAAACTAAACGAGAATGCTATCGATGTTGATGATCGCTTGGTTGTTGAGCCCCCCGTGCCAAACCACACTATTGAAGTCGCGGCGTGAGCTCATTATAAGCTGCTTGGCTTTTATCCTGATTGACGCATGGCTCAATCATGTATATCGTCTGCTTAATTAACTAGTTCTTGTCAATTTCCGTTGTTTAGTTAAATTCGATCCAAGATTAGGTTGCTAACTTCATGATCCATTGTTTCTGTATTGAAATCATCATGAAAATAAATGTTATTTACGTTGAATAACTTTTAGTTTCTCTTGAAATAATTACGAAACTAGCAAATTTACTTGCAGTTCAATGTTTTTTTTACTATTGTCTACTCATATTTACTTGCAGTCTTTTTCTTATACATGAGCAAGACTCTTCTTCCATAATCCTTGGAAAAAAAAGAAACAATAAATAATAAAAATCTTAAATGGGCTAATAAGTGTTTACAACAACGCGGATACTTTCATTAAAAAGCAACAAAAAATATAAGAAAATTAAATATGTGAAATGTCCCTATCATTCTTTGTCTTGTAAGTCTAATTCCATGAATTTAGGATGCAAAAAATCTATAAAGTTCTATTTAGTTCTATTTAGCTAGTACAATAAATGTTCAAATATATATTGTTTCTTTAACATTCTAAAGTTCGGTATGGTTTGATCATTTTTTTATTGTCGTTTACGTTTTATAGAAAGAATGCTTATCATTTTAATGTACGGTTGTACAATACGAATTGATATAGGAAGTATAGACGTAATGACCATTAGGAATTTAAGTTTGTTAGGGGTTATGATTCAATGGATGTTTGTTTATTTGGTCTCTCTTGTCGACTTGAATAAGAAACTATCAGATTAATCCTTGCCGCAACGCGAAACGCAATAAGAAACTTGTTTAAATTAAATCAAAGAGCATGTTTATTTTTATTTTTTGAAATTTGAACGCTAATTAACTAGTTAGACATATTCACGTAAAAGACAATGATTGTATTACATGTCAAAGTTTATACAATCCAAAATCTTAGGGTTTAGGTTATTTTTTTAATCTTCTTAGCCAATAAATTTGATGTTGTGTCAGCTTAATGATGACAAGAATTAGATATCTAGACGTTTCATGAGAGATGTGCTATCGTTCAAAAAAGGCCCAACGGTAATGTCATATATAACTAAGTCTAATTGTTAGCTAGCAAGATCACTTTCATTTTGATATTAGGTGAAGATTGGGTGTGTAAGAGATATGTTAGTTTACAAGAGCTTGAGCTATTAATATGAAATAAGTTGTTATTTTTATTACATATAAGTTTTCATAAATTTAAAGTAACAGAAATAAGTTTAAGAGTTGAGCATAGCCCTGCTTAGTCAATATATTTTGATATCATTCATAAAATTATTATAGCTGAACACGTAAAATCTTGAAATATACGAAGAATGTGAATTAAACTTGACGATGTTTATGTCATTTCACGGTGATGAGTTTCAACTAATTTTAATTTGTCAAATACATTTACAAAAATAAAATGATACCTTTCAGCTTAAAATATATGTATCAGCTTTGCTTTCACCTAATTTTACCAAACACACTCGTAACCTTTATATCTTTGAGCTCCTAGTGTTTTGCTAGGCTGGATTTTCTATATATTTGTTCTTCTACTGTTAAAAAAAATGTTACTTAAGATGAAAAAACCACTAAATATTTATATTAAGGCCTTATCGGAGGGTGTGTGAGACTGAGACGTGCAACTGCAAAAGGCCTCAAAGGTTTTGGGGTCTCAAAATATATATCCTTTTATATATTTTGGAGCATTAGAATTTACTTCCAACATCAAATTGTTAAGAATATATGAAATCGTGTTCTAAAAATCATTTTTTTTTGTAAAGGGTTTGCCTGGTAAATTTTATTATGCAAAAAAACATTTAAGAACAAGGGATGAGGGTGAGACATAATTGAATGTATCATTAAAAAAAACCAACAAAATAGACGATTAAAAAACCCTAACAGCCGTCATCCTCCTTCTCTATCGGATCTTCGATCACCGGAATATTTTTTTTTTTTTGGGGGGGGGGGGGATTTTCAACCATGGAAAAACAATCATTCACCACTGATGACAAAGGATGGACATGGAT
>BQNB010013513.1:45159-77000 GCA_026074375.1 Tanacetum coccineum | reverse complement strand
CTAAGATTCTCATCACACCCTAACCCAATTTCTAACACGTATCTCGTCTCTATTTGATTTATTACGGTATGCGTTAACCTCGCTTTTCTTACTTCTCCCTTTAACCACTTCAGCATACCTATGGTTGTCGCCATTATCCATCTTCTTCTCCGTTCCTTCCCTTGCCTTACTCTCCATAAATCTGTCTATGTTCTCCATTCTATCCCCAGCCTCTCGTGGTTCTTCATTTCCTATCAAGAGCGTCATATACCCTCAAGTATTCTTCCCCAATCTTAATTTTTTGCAGCTGACCTCATAATCTTTCCACATCTCTGACAAATTTGAAGCGAACCAAGTCGTATCTCTTACCATTTCGTAACCTCCTCTTCACCATAAACATGTCGAAAACCGTCCCGTATCTCTTAAAAACCATCCACAGTTTACCCATACTCCAATTGTCAGGAAAGTTGAAAAACATGAATGATACCGCCGAGTTGCGTTTCACACCGATGTAATTAGTCCTTAGTTGCTTGCCATTGTATTGCCATATATTTCCTATGTGCCTCGATCTCTCATTCTCTCTCACACTCGTGAAATTTTCTTTACCTCGCTCTCTCAAGTTACTAGCCCCAACATTATCTCTTGCATAGTTCATTTTCTCTTAATATTGGTCGAAGCGCTAAAATAATATTGCAGGCGACTTATCTATCTATATTACATAGCACAAACATTTGACCACTGTTCATGAACAGTGGCCAAATGGTATGACAATGGTCCTGGGCTCATTTTATTTTTTTTGTTTTTTTGGCCCGGCCCCAAGTCTTTTTTTTTTTTTTTTTTTATTTTTTTTTTTTAATTTTTTATTTTTTTTTTTTTTTTTTGCTGTTGGGCGCCGGCCTATTTATTTTTTTTTTTTTTTTTTTTTTTTGTTAGTTTAACCAACATCCAGCCCCAACTTTTTTTTTTATTTGCCTCTATTTTTTTTTATTTTTTTTTTTTTTTTTTTTTTTTTTTTTTGCTTTGGCCCGGCCCAAGTTTTTTTTTTTTTTTTTTTAGTTTAGTCCAACATCCAGCCCAACTTTTTTTTTGCCTTTTCCGCACGGTTACTTTTCATCGGCCCTAAAAAAAAAATCTTTATAATCCCTCCCACCCCCACTTCTTTCGCTAAAAATAAGAAGGAAAAAAAAAATTTACGAGACGTGCTTTTATTTTTAACTATTTACAACTTTCTAGCGGCCTGAGTCCAAAAAAAAATGTTATGAGACCGAAAAAATAAATCCGCACAAAATACAATAAGAAAGAAAAAATGCGCCGAACTATTAAAAATGAGACCGAAAAAATAAACCCAAACAAAAAAAAAGCCCCGCAACAACGCGCGAAAAATTAACGCCCGCAGCAACGCGCGGGTCATTTCTGCTCGTTAACAACAAGGACAAAATTCTTATTTAATATGTATATAATTTTCTCTTTGTGGGCTATGAGAGATGTAGGATGTAAATAGTCATTATGTTTTTTTTAATACGTATATAATTTTTATTTTTTTTCTCTTTTATAAGTTGTGTTATAGAGTATTATCGAAATCATATGAAGAGAATAGATTTATTAAATCTGTTCTATATTATATTCGAACCATTCACCTTCACTTTGGAATGCTGATATTATTACTGTTGGGTATGTAGTTGATATTGTATATGTTTTATGATTATAGTTGCGTGAGTGTGTCAGCTATACTTAGGATTCATGGTCATACTTTGTGTTAAAACGTAAAATTATAGCTTTGCAGTCGAATTTAGAAGCATCATGTTGAGTTATCAAAAGCGTCAATATTTATAGAATACAGAAAACAAAAAAAAAACTCAAATAAGTATTATGTTTCCTGCATACAATATGTTTTGGTCAAACAAAGATTTACCTATTATATATCTTCAATACATATACAAATGTAAAAATAGTTTTACCCATTTTTACGTCACTAACACTTTTTTAATATATAAAAGTGGCTCAGATTGTTGTATATGATTTATAGGCATACACACATGTCAATGGATAAAGACTTTTTTGAGAAATTTAAATGTTAAAAATTTAGTACGTATTAAACCAAAAGAAAAAAAATGCAATTCTTCCAAACCCATCAATGAATAGCTAGAAAACCCTTTTTCTTTATTTATGATATTTTATATGTTTCGGTGTTTTTCTATTTGGTTGTACAATATGATTTCAGGCCGACAATGAAAAATCCACCAAAAAGTCTTCGTGTAGATTTTGGATGTGAATAGATACTGTAAAATCTTTGTTTGGAAGTAAAAAATTGTTTACGTTTGTTGTGTTTTTAAAATATACGGTTTAGGGGTATAAAGTTTAAGAGGTTATTTGTCTATTTTTTAAAATTATAATAAAACTTGTAAATAATAAATTTACACTTAACTCCATATAATTTATTTAAATTAAAAACCGCTAAAGTTTTATTAATTACCTCCTTTTTTTCAACTTTCTTTTTTCACAAATTTGACACATATATTTTTATGTGTTTTTTTCCATTATATTTCTCCACCAAAAATTTTCAATTTTAACCAAATTGATTCAATTTTGACTTTTTATTGACATCGCATTATTTTGCCTACGTGACAAAATCAAGCGTTCTGATTGGTCTAATTTTTTTTCTTATAAGATTCAATTTGATATAAAATTTCGAAATGATGTAATTCTTTTATTAAATAAAAGATTTAAGGTTATTTTCAAAAATTAAAGGATTGCTTTATGGGAGGTTTTTCTTCAAGCAAAGAAGTGCTATGAGGTAGTTTGATAACGAAATAAAGAAAAAAAGTGGTATGAGGGATTAGGTCATTGAGGGTTGTTGGTGCCTCGATGACCCACCATGCACACTCAAACTTTTTAGAGGCAGTGGATATGTTACTCACAAGAAGCAATCTTTCTAATCATTCACTGATCATCAAAGTTCCAAACAACCTCGTTTATACAATGATGGCATTACCCTCATAATCATTGAAAGTAAACAAACTCTAATATAATACATATATTTTAAGAATAACATATGTCTTCTTGTTTATCACACCTTAAAAGATGTGGTGGGGGATAACATAAACCAAAGCTTTAAAGTGTGGTACTGTGGGTTACCTTAGAAGTCTCAATTTAGGAAAAAAACAATACAATTATAAGAAGTGGTTAAGCTTCATAATCAAGCAAGATTATATCGTAACGAGTTTTGTTATTATACGTTTTCTAAATCAAGGTTTCAAAATGGCTAAGCTCTCAAAACAAGCAAATTCAAAGTAAATTGCAACGGCATTTGTTATGCTATATATGATTCACCAACTACACATATATTCTTTTTGTATATAAATTATAAATAAAAAAAATATGGCAATTTTAGTACACTTTTAATGTTTATGTTTTCTTCTCCACATAGCAGTTACGTTTGTTTATTTGAAACAAATAACATCGTTTCAGATTAAACTTTTCTATGAAAAAAAATTAGTAGTGCCAATATTATGCATGTGATTTTGGTATGCTGACTTAGAGTGTTTGTGTTATAAATTTTGTTTTCACATAAAAAGAAATGATATGATCAGTAAACCCGACATATGTTCTCAAGTCTCAACTACTTTATATATAAACAAATACTGACACTGTACTAGTTTAGAATGAGTCGTCCATGTGTTGAGTATTGAGTACGCTTAACACAAATGGCACAAACTTGTTGAACCAAGTATTAGGAGTGAGTGAGTGAAACGTGATGAATTAGTTTATTAATGAGTTGATTATTCTAATAAGTACTACTAGCTTATCTCTATGGAACAACAAATGGAGTAGTAGCAATGAAGCGATATGATTGAGTGTTTTCAAAAGATTCCCGCCTGCTTGTTAATTTTAGCTTCACAAGTAAACATTGGATTATTCAGAATATCTCGTAAGCAAAACCAGATAAATTACTACTAGTCTTATAAGTAAGATTTAAAACCGAAACCTTTTACTAAAACTGCTAAACAATTACAACTATTAAGACCCTTGGGTGTGTTTAAGAAAACTTACAAGATGTTGATTTCGAAGATTAAATGAAATAAATTACGTGTTATATATACTCATATCATGTGATATGTTTCACTCAACTACTCATTATATAAATAAATATAATTAAACAGCAATATGTTGTGAATAACTTGAATAAAATAATCATGATTACTATAAAAGTTATATATTTTAAGGGTTTTTCTATCTTGTGCCCCATGGGCACATGATAAGAACACCAAAAGTACACTGGGTCCTACAGAAAAGTACACAGGGATCCGCAAAATGTGATTCCCTGTGTACTTTTCTGTGGGACCCTGTGTACTTTTTATGTACTTTTAGTGGTCTTATCATGTGCCCCTAGGGCACAAGATAGAAAAACCCATATTTTAAAACACACTCTGAACTTTAATTTATTTACGTATTTTTAACATAACAAACTTTATTTATCAAATATGGAGTGCATATCTATCGATTCATTGGGAAAAAAATGTCACTGAAAAGATCGTCGAATTGCGAACAAAACGAGCCCAATATTGCAATGCTTCTGACATGCGTACGATTTTATAAAAAATGTTGAAGTTTAATATATATGTTTAACAAAAAACAGATATTAAAACGCACCCTGAACTTTAACCTATTTACGACTTTTTTTATATAACAAACTTTATTTATCAAATATGGAGCTCACATCTATCGATTCATTCAGAAAAAATAATGTCACTGAAACGATCATCGAACTGCAAACAAAACGAGCTCAATATTACAATGCTTCTGACATACGTACAATTAACAAACTTTATTTATCAAATATGGAGTGTATATCTATCGATTCATTCATAAAAAATATGTCATTGAAAAGATCGTCGAATTGCGAACAAAACGAGCTTAATATTGCAATGTTTCTGACAAACTTACGCTTTTATAAAAAATGTTGAAGTTTAATATATATTTTAAAAAGCTTACATAAATGGTCCCTGAGGTTATCGATTCATTGCAAGGTTGACAAACAGTACCTGAGGTTATCGGTCCGTAGCGAAATTAGTCTCGCGCGCTCCGCGACGACGCACGGGTTACGAACCTCGTTTATATAAAACATTAATATAAAAATCAATATGATATCTTTATTGTTTCGAATAATTTTCAAAAAGTCTTTTCTAGAGTTAGTTGTTGATTCAGTTTTAACATTACCTAATCACACATATAAGATATTGTTTTTTGAGAGAGCATATGTATAACACCCCGTGTTTTCAGGTCATATTACGATCCCAATTATTTCATTTTCCCTTTTATTTATTGGGTTTTGCGTTTTACTTCCATTTAAACCGCATTAATTAAATCGCGTAGGCACAAAAAGTCATCGTTTAGCTAGAAACGTAACCTAAACTCATTAAGACTTTACTTGATCCCTTCATATTCATTGTTTAAATTATTTTCACGACAAGAAAGTACTTAGTCACGTTTACTTAATTCTATATAAGTAAAAATCCATAAATAAATAAACTACACCAACAATTTTAACTTTTATACATTAGGAAACTAAATAAAGCTAGGATAAAAACCCATGTACTCCTACAATTTAGCAAACTAATCGTGTTTACCCTTGTTCAACTTCCCTCAAACCGTATGATGCTTAAAAAGATACTAAAACCCATTTAACATTAACCCTAATAACCTTTGGATAAAGCCCATGACTTCTTTTGTGAAACCCCACACACACTCGTGATATTTAGGCTACTCTTTCTCTTGGTTTTGCTTCCACGCCTCCAACAGTATTCCTCTTTAAATCACTGTACATTGACCATGTTTAAACCTAAGAAATCCTTGCCCTAATTGGATTAACATTCAAACGTAACTCTATATGGGAACACTATGCCTGCCTCTTATTTATGCATAAAAGACCATGTATACTTCTTTGAAAACACAAAAACAATACAATCTAGTTATCATAATACTCTCATCACTTTGGTTTTCCTTATTCTCCTATACTTGTTTCGACTCACATACAACACATCAACCCACCCCTTTGTTCGGTTATCAAGCATTACATACAAAACCCTAAAAACCCTAACCCTAAATTCGTCCCTTTTGGTTTTCTTTCTTAGTCGAAGTTCAAGCAAGCCAGGTGTCTTCGTGGGTTATAAATGCATTAGCAAGGTGAATATTGTTGTGGAACAATTGGTTTAGGTATTGGGTCGCATCAGTAAGGTTTAGACAACTAGGGTTTTCGTTGGTTCAAATTCATACCCACGTTTTCCTTCAAGCTTTGGTGAGTCCCACTCTTTTAATCCCATCATTATATATATGCAATTTATATGTCAATAGGGTTGTGCTTGAGAAAATCTAAGTAGAAAAGGCATAATGAAAACCATATACATAAGATGTTGAGTGCTTACTGATGTATACGGGTTCATTGAGAAACCCGTATACAAACTTGACCAATGAAAATTCTGAATTTATCACTCGTTAACATAGTATAGGAGTAGCGTTCACGCGAAATTTGAACCCCTAGCACCTTATAACGAAACGGTAAACGGATTCTCAAAATTGTTATTTTATGTGTATAAAAACTGGTCGGTTGGGTTGAGTTTAGGCTTCGTTTTGACCCATTTAAACTTTGACATAAGGGCATCAATTAGGGGCGTTTTATAGTGGACCTAGTGAGCTTCATTTAGCAACTCGAATTGCGGAAAATGATTAAGAAACGAACTCGCAAATAGGGATGAAAGTTAGTACTGCTGGCGTGTACACAACAGTTAAAACTGTTGGCAGTCGCAAACCCCCTCCCTTTGCACTCGTTTTTGACCCAGCTATCGACCCCTAAGCTCAAAGCTTATAAAAGGCGAATTGTAGTACTCCTGGCCTAGTTTACAAATGTATTTTTGGTTTGTCATAAGGTTGCGTAACGAATTCGAAAACTGAACCTAAAGTTAGTACTGCTGTCGTCAACATTTAAAACTGCTAGCTCATAGAGTCGCGACACCCCCCTCCTTTTTGGCCATATTTTAACATATTAAACGACATTTTTAGACGAAACTTAAATAATGAAAGTTGTAGAGGGCATAGTCTAGTTTTCAAAACCACTTTTTGTTTAAAATTTCATTGAGTAACGAGCCTAGGATTTGATTATAAACTTTTGCGTTTGTCCCCTAAATTTTATAAAGAAAACTTAATTTTAAATGCGTTTTGTTATAACTTCGTCCAATTGTTTAACACGTTTAGAGACCAAACCAAATGTCATTGAATTAACTATAAAAGTACCCACGACCTAGTTTCTAAATTGTCCGATATCGTAATTTACATGTTTGATTGTAAGAGATTATGACCCAATACATTTGGCAAATTTTCATGAACAACAACATTTTAAGCAAGTAATATTTTTTCAACTCAAGCACAATACTAAAGACGAGATTGCATACATTTTAGTATATTACATGATTAGTAATATGCGTATTATTCATTTAGGTAGCGGATAGAGTTTGCATCGTTTTCCGTGCCTGCACTTATTTGATATTATCTTGCTATTGCATCAAGGTGAGTTTATAGTCTCCATCTTATACTTTTCAATTATTTATCAAATATCCGGGATGAGACCATGTTTGTTTTACAAAATGGATGCAAGTACATTTTATTTCAAATATTACGAGTTTGCCTAAGTAGCTATAACCCACTATGCCCATCATCATGAACTGTTAATTACTGGATTGTAAGCGCGAATGTTATGAATAGAACTATTTGGGATTAACATCCTCGTTCGGGCAAGTAGCACTTGCTAGTTTATTAGTTGGCCGAAAACGACGAATGTATACCATTTGGAATCATAGATGTTACGGGTTGAACATCTACATTGGGCACCATCATTCATGTGTATTTGATATACATACATTGTTTAGCTTCAGTGTCATGAGCTTAGTGCATTTCATAATACATTTTTGTGATACTATATTTGTTACTTTATTACAGGGAAATCTTGCTATATGCTTCATTTAATTTATAAACCTATAAATTCACCAACATTATTGTTGACAGTTTAAATATGTTTTCTCAGGTCAATAAGGTGCAAGTCAATGATACATTGGGTAGTCATCTTTTGAAGTCATATTATTATAAAGATTTACGTGCATTACATTTTGGGATATTGTTATGTTGTGAAATCTTTACATTATCCAGTTAAACAAGTTAAGCCTATGAGCTTTGTAACGAACCATTCATGAAATCCAATGTATTAGTTTTTAAACGACTCTTTTAGAGGTCGTTCTCATAACTTATGATATTGATCTATCAAGTAATACCTCTATAACATCATATTCTGTTGTGGCCCATTTTGGGGGTGTTACAGATTGGTATTAGAGCCAGGTTATAGACAACCAGGTCAAATGTTTTTGCTTGGTCTATAACCGTTTTCAAACATTGTGTCATTTAAAAGTTTTCAAAGGGACATACATACAAACAAGTAATGTTGCATCTAGTTTGCATCTAGTATACATACTTACATGCCATGTATCATTTTAGCATTAGTTGAGTATACTAAGTGCTTACATAGGTTATATACGTGTTTATATTACCTTACATATATTACCGATGGTCCTATATAATATACTTATACGAGTTTATATTATGGTTACAGATTTGCCATGTCATTAGACAGCGCATCGTCTGCTGTTACCTATACATCCGTATCTTCTGATTTAAACGGACCATCATCATGGGGTATTCCACTCGTGAATACCGGCGATCTTCTAGAGATGGACCCATACGAGGAGGTTGCCTAACAAGGGCAGGCACACCCACTGTCACCTGCCTATGTACCTGACGCCATAGAGTTGGATGAGCATGTACCAGTATATGTTCCGGAGCCAAAGCACCCGGAGTACCATGCACCATCAAATGATGACATTCAGGTCGAGGATCAGCCTTATGTTGATGATGCTTCACCGACTGTTGAGTCGCATGGATACATTGCTGACTCGGATTTGATGGAGGAGGATATACTGATGAGGATTCTATTGATTATCCAGATGAGCCCGAGGATGGCGATAAGGATGACGATGAGGATCCCGAGGAGGATCCTAGTGAGGAGCATGAGCCCGAGGATGACGACGATGATGATGATACATATGATGAGGATACGAAGCACACTGAGGACGAGGAGGAAGAGGAGCACCCAGCCCCGACTGATTCTTCTGTTGTTGACCCTATTCCTTCAACTGGGGATACAGAGGTATTTGAGACTGATGAGTCAGCACCTACACCTAGATCACCTCAGACTATGGTCCCTTTTTCTCAAACACGACTCCGTAGGGCATGGAAGACTGTCAGACTTGAGCCACCCATATCAGCATCCATGGAGGCACGCATTGCTGAGCATGATGCCGCACCTATACCACCCACCAGCCATGCCTATGATTAGGCACCATTGGGTCATAGGGCAGTCATGATTCTTATAAGAGATGACATCCCTAAGGAGGACATGTTACCTCAGAGGAGATTTGTACTTACTGCTCCCCCACCTGGGTGTGATGTAGCAGAGAGTTCTGCTGCTGCTGCTAGAGCACCTAGAGGTCAGTATGATTTTTGAGGCAGGACAGGGTTTGATTCGTAGCCCTGGTCATGATGCCCGGACTATTGCTAGAGCTGCTGATAGAGCAGAGGATGTTGGTTATGTTAGAGCTTTACAGGCCTCTAAGTATAAGATGCTGACTTCCATTGAGGAAGTTAACTTGAGGGTTAGCTACCAGGCACAGGTTCGCAGAAAGGAGAGTGAGGATTTCTATACACAACTTCTTAACGCTCGAACTGACCGCAGAGACATTAGACTTGAGATTAATGCAGTGAGAGGTCAGAGTACTGCTTACGAGACAGAGTTGCATGAGGTACGCCATGCTTACCTTAGTTCTGAGGCTCGGAACAGGGCATTATTGGCGCGACTTAAGACACTAGAGACTCACATGAGTCGTATGGAGTGGCAGCGCTAGAGAGCTGAGGATGATGCAGTCAGACAGATGATGCGTACCCATGTACTAGAGGCTAGAGCTCAGATTGATACGGTGGAGGACACCGGCAGTAGCAGTTAGTTATACTTTTCATTTCTAGCTATCTTGTATAGTCTATTAAGTTTTATGGGTAACTCCCAGCTAATAGACTCTAGGACGTATTTTCATTTTCTGTACTAGATCATTAGTGGTCATTTTGTATCCAAACAAATCATGTACGATTCAACATTATGTTATGAAATGTTGATGTATTATTGATTTCATTTTATTCATTCTCCATTGTGTTGTGGTGTAATTATTATTATCATATCCATTTGTGTCGACATTGAAATTATATCTCACGTACATTGTGTTCTTGTGATTAGTAGAATCATGCCTGTAACCAGACAAGGAGCAAACGACGCTATGACTCCAGAATCCATTCAAGCTATGATAGATCGGGCAATATAAATAAACTATACCCATACTCAGGCTGATGCAAGCCACAATTCGAGTGGAGGACTTAGAAGGCCTGTGCAACCTGTACGTGTCTGTTCCTACACCGATTTCATGAAATGCCAACCCATGAACTTTAAGGGAACTGAAGGCGTTGTTGGCCTGTCTCAATGGCTCAAAAAGATGGAATCAGTATTTCATATTAGCGGTTGTGCCATTGACAATCAAGTGAAGTTCGCTACCTGCACTCTGCTAGGTGCTGCACTAACCTGGTGGAATGGTCATGTGAGAACCTTAGGTCATGATGTTGCCTATGCTATGACTTGGGGAACTCTCAAGAAGAAGTTGACGGACAAATATTGTCCAAAAGGCAAAATCAAGAAACTTGAAATTGAACTATGGAATCTTAGGGTCAGGGGAAACGATGTTGCAGCCTATACGCAGTGTTTCCAAGAACTAGCCTTGATGTGCACCAAATTCCTTGCTGATGAGAACAAAAAAATTGACAAGTACATCAGTGGACTTCCTAATATCATTCATGGGAATGTCATGTCTGCAAGACCCAAAACTCTTGATGATGCTATCGAGTTGGCCAACGACTTGATGGATCAGAAACTACGCACTTACGCAGAAAGGCAGAATGACAACAAAAGGAAGGCTGATGATTCATCAAGAAACAATCAACAACCCCACAAGAAGCAAAATGTAGCTAGGGCATACACTGCTGGCCCTGGTGAAAAGAAGGTTTATACTGGGGACCTACCTCTGTGCACCAAGTGCAATTACCATCACACTAGGCAATGTGCACCCAAGTGTAAAAAATGCAAGAGGTATGGTCATACTACCACTAATTTTCTAGTCAATACCAACAACAACAATAACAACAACAACAACAAGAATCAAAAGACAAGAGCATGCTATGAATGTGGTAACACCAGCCACATCAAGAAGAATTGCCTAAAACTAAAGAACCGTGGGAATAACAATAGGAATGGCACAACTCAAGGAAGAGCTTATGCTTTGGGAGGAAGAGATGCTAGCCCGAACTCTAACATCATCACGGGTACGTTTCTCCTTAACAACCGTTATGCTACAATTTTGTTTGATACTGGAGCGGATAGGAGCTTTGTATCTAATACCTTTAGTGCCTTGATTAACATTACCCCTACTACGTTAGAATGTCATTATGATGTAGAATTAGTCGATGGGAAAATCATAGGAGCTAACACCATAATTCATGGTTGCACTCTAAACTTCATGAACCACCCTTTCAACATCGACTTGATGTATGTCCCACTCGGTAGTTTTGACGTCATTATTAGAATGGATTGGTTAAAAAAGTATCATGGAGTGATCATCTGTGACGAGAAGATTGTGCGAGTTCCTTTCGGAAGAGAGATGTTAATTTTTCAAGGCAATGGAAACAACCAAAGGGAAGAATCCCGACTAAATATCATTTCGTGCACTAAAGCACAAGAGTATTTGTCAAAGGGGTGTGATGTCTTTTTGGCACACATTACCATGAAGGAAGCCGAAGTCAAGTCAAGGGGAAGCAACTTGAGGACGTGCCGATTGTCAGAGACTTTCCTGAAGTCTTTCCTGAAGACTTGCCGGGTATTCCACCAGCTCGACAAGTAGAATTCTAAATTGATTTGGTACCAGGTGCTGCACCTGTACCACAGGCGCCTTATCGGTTGGCACCATCCGAAATGAAAGAACTGGCGGAACAACTTCAAGAACTACCCGACAAGGGATTTATACGACCTAACTCTTCACCTTGGGGAGCCCCGGTCTTGTTCGTCAAGAAGAAAGATGGATCGTTTCACATGTGCATCGATTATCGTAAACTCAACAAGTTAACGGTGAAGAACCATTACCCACTTCCTAAAATTGATGACTTGTTCGATCAACTTCAAGGGTTGAGTGTCTACTCGAAAATCAACTTACGATCAGGTTACCATCAGTTGAGAGTTCGCAAAGAAGACATTCCCAAGACTACGTTTAGGACGCGTTATGGGCATTATGAATTTCAAGTAATGCCTTTTGGTTTGACAAACGCACCTGCGGTATTTATGGACCTCATTAATCGAGTGTGCAAACATTATTTGGATAAGTTTGTGATTGTCTTTATCGACGATATACTAATTTATTCAAAGAACAAGGAAGAGCATGAAGAGCATCTCAAATTAATTTTGGAGTTGCTTAAGAAAGATGAGTTATACGCAAAATTTTCCAAGTGTGAATTTTAGATCCCAAAAGTACAGTTTCTCGGACACGTGATTGATAGCAAAGGCATTCACGTGGACCCAGCAAAGATTGAGTCAATTAAAGATTGGGCATCTTCTAAGAGTCCAATAGAGATCCGCTAATTTTTAGGACTTGCCAGTTACTACCGCAGATTTATCGAGGGCTTCTCCAAGATACCAAAGTCAATGAATGACTCAGAAGAATGTGAAGTTTAACTAGGGAGAAAAAGAGGAAGCCGCATTTCAATCGATTAAACAAAAGTTGTGTAGCGCACCCATTCTAGCCTTGCCTAAAGGATCAAAAAACTTCGTTGTTTATTGTGATGCATCGCATAAAGGTTTGGGTTCCGTGCTTATGCAAAACGAGAAAGTTATAGCCTATGCTTTTCGACAACTGAAGATCCATGAGAAAAACTACACCACTCATGATCTGGAACTTGGAGCTGTGGTGTTCGCTCTTAAGATGTAAAAACATTACTTATACGGAACGAGGTGCACCGTATTTACTGACCACAAGAGTTTACAACATATCCTCGATAAAAAAGAGTTGAACATGAGGCAAAGGCGTTGGTTGGAGTTGCTAAGTGATTACGATTGTGACATTCGTTATCACCCGGGGAAAGCAAACGTTGTTGCTGATGCTTTGAGCAGGAAAGAACGGTCTAAACATTTAAGGGTCCGAGCCTTAGTCATGACTATTGGCTTGAACCTCCCCAAACAAATCCTGGAAGCTTAAACCGAAGCATTAAAACCTGAAAACCTCACGGCTGAAGATGTTGGAGGTATGCTCCAACAAGACCTTACAAAGGAAAGGTTGAAACCCCGTGTGGGCGGAACTCTATGTTTAAACAATAGAAGTTGGTTACCGTGTTACGGCGACTTAAGGACTCTAGTCATGCACGAGTCTCATAAGTCAAAATATTCAATTCATCCGGGTTCAGACAAGATGTACCAAGACTTAAAGAAGTTCTATTGGTGGCCTAACATGAAGGATAATATTGCCACATATGTTAGCAAGTGTCTGACTTGTTCTAAAGTCAAAGCAGAGCATCAAAAACCTTCTGGTTTACTAGTCCAACCGGAGATTCCAGAGTGGAAATGGGAGAAAATCACTATGGATTTCGTCACTAAACTCCCTAAGACGACAAACGGTTATGCTACCATTTAGGTGATCGTTGATCGTCTTACAAAATCCGCTTACTTTCTGCCAATGAGAGAAAATGATCCAATGGAGAAGTTTATGAAGCTGTACATGAAGGAGGTAGTCACCCAACATGGTGTGCCTGTTTCTATCATCTCTGATCGTGATGGCAGATTCACATCACTGTTCTGGAAAGCACTTAATAAGGCATTGGGAACTCGATTGGACATGAGTACGGCCTATCATCCCGAAACTGACGGTCAAAGTGAAAGAACTATCCAAACTTTGAAAGACATGTTACGCGCTTGGGTGTTAGACTTTGGAAAGAATTGGGATAGACATTTACCGTTAGTAGAATTCTTTTACAACAACAGTTACCATACCAGCATAAAGGCTGCACCATTCGAGGCATTGTATGGACGAAAGTGTCGATCACCCGTATGTTGGGCAGAAGTTGGAGATGCTCAGCTTACTGGTCCTGCAATAATTCATGAAACCACCGAGAAGATCGTCCAAATCAAAAGCAGAATCCAAGCCGCTTATGACCGACAGAAGAGCTATGCAAACATTAGGCGTATACCAATGGTAATTCAAGTTGGTGACAGGGTCATGTTAAAAGTTTCGCCTTGGAAAGGGGTTGAGCGTTTTGGCAAACGGGGGAAGTTAAACCCTAGGTATGTCGACCCATTCAAGATGATTGAGAGAGTCGGAACTGTTGCCTATAAACTTGAGCTACCATAACAACTAAGCCGAGTTCATAACATGTTTCATGTGTCAAAATTGAAGAAGTGTCTGTCCGATGAATCACTTATGGTTCCGTTGGAAGAACTACGTGTTGATGACAAGATCCACTTTGTGGAAGAGCCAGTGGAAGTTATGGATCGTGAAATCAAACAATTAAAGAGGAGTCGCATTCCCATCATTAAGGTTAGATGGAACTCTAAACGAGGTCCTGAGTTTACCTGGGAACGAGAGGATCAATTCAAGCCAAAATACCCATATCTCTTCACCAAGATCGCACCATCGTCAAGTGCCGCGTCTTAAGCCTTGAGGACAAGGCTCATTTAATGGGGGGAGACTATAACACCCTGTGTTTTCAGTTCATATTACGATCCCAATTATTTCATTTTCCCTTTATTTATTAGGTTTTGCGTATTACTTCCATTTAAACCGCATTAATTAAATCGCGTAGGCACAAAAAGTCATCGTTTAGCTAGAAACGTAACCTAAACTCATTAAGACTTTACTTGATCCCTTCATATTCATTGTTTAAATTATTTTCATGACAAGAAAGTACTTAGTCACGTTTACTTAATTCTATCAAAGTAAAAATCCATAAATAAATAAACTACACCAACAATTTTAACTTTTATACATTAGGAAACTAAATAAAACTAGGATAAAAACCCATGTACTCCTACAATTTAGCAAACTAATCGTGTTTACCCTTGTTCAACTTCCCTCAAACCGTCTGATGCTTAAAAGGATACTAAAACCCATTTAACATTAACCCTAATAACCTTTGGATAAAGCCCATGACTTCTTTTGTGAAACCCCACACACACTCGTGATATTTAGGCTACTCTTTCTCTTGGTTTTGCTTCCACGCCTCCAACAGTATTCCCCTTTAAATCCTTGTACATTGACCATGTTTAAACCCAAGAAATCCTTGCCCTAATTGGATTAACATTCAAATGTAACTCTACATGGGAACACTATGCCTGCCTCTTATTTATGCATAAAAGACCAGGTATACTTCTTTGAAAACACAGAAACAATACAATCTAGTTATCATAATACTCTCATCACTTTGGTTTTCCTTATTCTCCTATACTTGTTTCGACTCACATACAACACATCAACCCACCCCTTTGTGCATTTATCAAGCATTACATACAAAACCCTAAAAACCCTAGAAACCCTAACCCTAAATTCGTCCCTTTTGGTTTTCTTTCTTAGTCGAAGTTCAAGCAAGCTAGGTGTCTTCGTGGGTTATAAGTGCATTAGCAGGGTGAATATTGTTGTGGAACAATTGGTTTGGGTATTGGGTCGCATCAGTAAGGTTTAGACAACTAGGGTTTTCGTTGGTTCAAGTCCATACCCACGTTTTCCTTCAAGCTTTGGTGAGTCCCACTCTTTTAATCCCATCATTATATGTATGCAATTTATATGTCAATAGGGTTGTGCTTGAGAAAATCTAAGTAGAAAAGGCATAATGAAAACCATATACATAAGATGTTGAGTGCTTACTGATGTATACGGGTTCATTGAGAAACCCGTATACAAACTTGACCAATGAAAATTCTGAATTTATCACTCGTTAACATAGTATAGGAGTAGTGTTCACGCGAAATTTGAACCCCTAGCACCTTATAGGCATTTTAAACATGTTATCTCAGGTCAATAAGGTGCAAGTCATGGATACATTGGATGGTCGTCTTTTGAAGTCATATTATCATAAAGATTTGCATGCATTACATTTTGGGATATTGTTATGTTGAGAAATCTTTACTTTTCCAAGACAAACAAGTTAAGCCTATGAGCTTTTGTAACGAACCATTTATTAAATCCAATGTATCAGTTTTAAACGACTCTTATAAAGGTCGTTCTCATATCTTGTGCTATTAATCTATGAAGTAATACCCCCGGAACATCATATTCCGCTATGGCCCATTTTGGGGGTGTTACACGTAAAATATCTTGAAAAAGTAAGTTAAATGCCCCCGATACTGCTATTGTCTAGGTAGAAAATCCTATTTGCTTGAGGACAAGCAAATCCAAAGTGTAGGGGTATTTGATGATGTGTCATTTTATACACTTTTTCGGGTTCATTTAACCCATTAAATCATGCAAATATGCCCAGATTATGTGCTTAATAAAAAAAATTTTATTTTTAGCACTTGGATGACTTTTGGAGGAAATACACGTGACTTGGGCTCAATTGGAGAAGAAACAGACAAGGCTACGACTCTACACCAAATCTTTTGAAGAAATTCCATACAGTGACTGGAGACGGCGTCGCGATTCCTTGCAACGACGTCATATCACACAAGAGACGGCGTCGGGATATTCAGGACGTCATCAGAACGTAACCGCCTCAAAAGAAACCCTAGAAGCTTCGTCGAAGCGACGACGTCATAAAACCTATTGTGGTCTATTTTCCTATATATACAAACTCGTTTTAGGGATTTTAGGTGTGTAACTTTTGGGAACCGAACCCTACTTTTAGGAGACGATTATAGCTAGCATTTAGGCCTTTTTTAGGGTGTTAAACCCCTCTTGTAACAGCCTTAATTACATGTTCTAATCAAGTGAGATCTCCTATCTTTTATCATTCAATATATCTATGTGTTGTTTGATTGATTCTCGTTCTTCACTTTCTTTTGACATGCTAGGGCTAATTTCCTATAAGTATTTACTAAGATTGCATAAATACTTAGTTTGTAAGATCCTTTTTAATGTTGCTTCTTGTGATGGATGTGCACGTTAGGCTTTAGAAAACTAGCCATAAGATATTAAATTGGCATAGACGTCTAGAGAAACGTGAGTGTGTAAAAAGGATACAATCGGTAACAGTCTTCATACTACCTTACCCCTAATATGGTTGATCCCTCTTAAATGTTTTAAATGCATGTAATGTACTCTTATGGGTTTTGTAATAGTCTTCATATTACCTTACTTGTGTGTTGCCTTAATGGAATATTGCATAGACGGCGTTTTCGCGTAATTCATTCATGACTTAGGAAAACCTTACACAGATCATAACAAGTGTGACAAAGCAACAGGATTAGGAGGTGTAACTAAGAAGTAGTGCATGATTAAGTAAATACGTTCGTTTATCATATAGTTATCACAAAAGTAGTTTAGATTTATATTTAGTTTAATTAGCTAAAACCAAAACCAACCTCTCAAAACCAGAATTTTACTTGCTTTCCATATAAAAATATAAAATACCAAAAATAATCTTCTCTCAACCCTTAGATGTCACACCCCGTCAGCGGCGGAAACACGGGAATACGACATAATGATTCCCATTGCACAAGATACAAGATAATACCATCTGAAGTTTACAAACAATTAATTTACAAATATTTCATGTTTCAATCTTGACATGTAAGACCTCAGTCTTAGATCCCAAATCCCAAGGGTGCACATCTCTAGTCTCCAAAACCATCCGTATACCTTTATCAAAACACATCTGAAAATGATACTCGAAAACGTCAACAATAATGTTCGTAGGTTTGACCTTAAACCCAGTTGCTGTGCCAATCATTTAAACAGTTGGACAATTGTGCTATATGACAGTGAATATATGCAGATCAATCACGAACCCATGACTTAGCATCCCCACTAATCATGTACCAAGACCTAGCATCCCCGTTAGTCTTATCACTAACGCGTACCAGCGCGTACCACACCTAAAGTCTACCAGCTATAGCTATGTTTAGGGTGAAGAACCATACAGAAAGATCACATAGAATAGCGTACTTATAAAATCCATTGATGGTTGTCAGGTTACCAAAAACTAAATGGTTTTCACTTGCCATATTTTTTTTAAATACAAAGTGGCTAGTCCAAGAGGGTACGGCTCTTGGTAAAGACTAAATCAAATCTGTTGATAGCTGACAATTTGCTAAAAATTGTAAGGTTATCAACTTACCTTGTTATCACAACAAAGAGTTGGCTAGTCCTAAGCAAACGGCTACAGGTAAAGACAAACCAAATCCGTTTATAGCTGTGATGACTTGCCCAAAGTCATATAGTACTCAACCCACTATGATTCAAGTTTGGAGTGGTTGAAAATGGTTCCAATCTTCCATGGCATTCCTTTTTCTAGGACCTTATAGATTGGCTAGTCCAAGAGTAAATGGCTACTTGGTAAAGGCTTCATCAAATCCATTTATTTTCTATGATTCACCTCTTCCAAGAGTTAACACACCATGGAAAGTGATGAGAATAGTTATAACCTGAATTGATGACTCTTATGCTGCTGTGGAGATTCTAAGTTCATGCTATGGAATTCATTGTTGCTACTGGAGTGCTCAAGTTCAAGTTATTGCTGCTGTTTCAATCCTCAAGCTTACACGTAAAGATCTATCTAGAAACTGGACATTAACTATGTCAAAATCCAGTTTAGGGGAGGATTGTTAGGAATATGTGTATTTATTAGTTCCTACTGGTAGGTATGTAGTTCCTACTGGTAGAGTAATTGCTACTGATAGTGTAATAGTTGCTACTAGCGGGTATGTAGTTCCTGCTGCTTATGATATTAGTCCTGGTAGAGTAAAGTAATTACTCCAGGATAAGTTTAGTTCGTTTAAACTATGGATAGGCATGAGAAGTAGTAGATAGACTCATGGAATCGTAATTCTAGGAGAATTAGTTTAGGGTTTCATATCTATAAATGAAACCACACGGTTTAGGTTTGGATTTGTGAACACTCTAGGAAATCGTTTCATTAATTAATAGAAAGGATCCATAGAGGATCAAAGTATTGTTTTAGTAATTCTTCTTTAGCACTATTGTTTATTTTCCGCGTGAACAATAGATTGTGTTGTTAGACTCTCACAGAGTTACTTTTGATTACATTAGTACTCTATATCCTTCACAGGCTTAAAAGATCTATCTAGGGCTGAGACCTACAATCCCCACAAGAAGCAAAATGTAGCTAGGGCATACACTGCTGGCCTTGGTGAAAAAAGGCTTATACTGGAAATCTACCTCTATGCACCAAGTGCAATTACCACCACACCGGGCAATGTGCACCCAAGTGTGGAAACTGCAAGAGGTATGGTCATGCTACCAATGATTGTCGGGTCAATACCAACAACAACAACAACAACAACAACAAGAATCAAAAGGCAGGAGCATGTTATGAATGTGGTAACACTAGACACATAAAGAAGAATTGCCCAAAATTGAAGAACCATGGGAATGGCAACAGAAGTGGTACAACTCAAGGAAGAGCTTATGCTTTGGGAGTAAGAGATGCTAGCCCGGACTCTAACGTCATCACGGGTACGTTTCTCCTCAACAACCGTTATGCTACAATTTTGTTTGATACTGGTGCGGATAGGAGCTTTATATCTAATACCTTTAGTACCTTGATTAACATTACCCCCACTACATTAGAAAATAATTATGACGTAGAATTAGCCGATGGGAAAATCATAGGAGTTAACACCATAATTCGTGGTTGCACTCTAAACTTCATGAATCATCCTTTCAACATTGACTTGATGCCGGACCCACTCGGTAATTTTGACGTCATTATTGGAATGGATTGGTTAACAAAGTATCATGGAGTGATCATCTGTGACGAGAAGATTGTACGTGTTCCTTTCAGAAGAGAGATGTTAATTTTTCAAGGCAATGGAAACAACCAAAGGGAAGAATCCCGACTAAATATCATTTCATGCACTAAAGTACAAGAGTATTTGTCAAAGGGATGTGATGTCTTTTTGGCACACATTACCACGAAGGAAGCCAAAGATAAGTCGGAGGGGGAAGCGACTTGAGGACGTGCCGATTGTCAGAGACTTTCCTGAAGTTTTTCATGAAGACTTGTCGGGTATTCCACCGGCTCGACAAGTAGAGTTCCAAATTGATTTGGTACCAGGTGTTGCACCTGTAGCACGGGCGCCTTATCGGCTGGCACCATCCAAAATGAAGGAACTGGCAGAACAACTTCAAGAACTATACGACAAAGGATTTATAAGGCCCAGCTCTTCACCCTAGGGAGCTTCGGTCTTGTCGTCTAAGAGAAAGATGGATCTTTTTGCATGTGCAGTCATTCATCGTAAACTGAACAAGTTAACGGTGAAGAACCGTTATCCACTTCCTAGAATTGATGACTTGTTCGATCAACTTTAAGGGTCGAGTGTCTACTCAAAAATCGACTTATGATCGGGTTACCATCAGTTGAGAGTTCATGAAGAAGACATCCCCAAGACTGCGTTTAGGACGCGTTACGGACATTATGAATTTCAAGTAATGCCTTTTGGTTTGACAAACGCACCGGCGGTATTTATGGACCTAAGAATGGGTGGTGACAACCTTATTTGGATAAGTTTGTGATTGTCTTTATCGATGATATAATAAATTTATTCAAAGAACAATGATAGCATGAAGAGCATCTCAAATTAATTTGAAGTTGCTAAGAAAAAGGAGTTGTACGCAAAATTTTCCAAGTGTGAATTTTGGATTCCAAAAGTGCAGTTTCTCAGACACGTGATTGATAGCAAAGGCATTCACGTAGATCCAGCAAAAATCAAATCAATTAAAGATTGGGCGTCTCCTAAGGACTCGAAAGAGATTCACTTAGTTTTTAGGAATTGTCGGGGTATTAAGCAGATTTATTGAGGGCTTCTCCAGCTAGCAAAGTCGGTGCTAAGCTGACTCAGAATAATGTGAAGTTTGACTAGGGAGAAAAGGAGGAAGCCGTATTTCAACTGATTAAACAAAAGTTGTGTAGCGCACCCATTCTGGCCTTGCCTAAAGGATAAAAAAATCATTGTTTATTGTGATGCTTCACATAAGGGTTTGGGTGTCGTGCTTATGCAAAACGAGAAAGTTATAGCCTATGCTTCTCGACAACTAAAGATCCATGAGAAAAACTACACAACACATGATCTGGAACTTAGAGCGGTGATGTTCACCCTTAAAATATGCAGACATTACTTATACGGAACAAGTTGCGCCGTATTTACCAACCACAAGAGTCTACAACATATCATTGATCAAAAAGAGTTGAACATGAGGCAACGGCGTTGGTGGAGTTGACTTGTGATTTGATGTGACATCCGCTACCACCCAGGGAAGGCGAACATGTGCTGATGCATTAAGCAGAAAAGAAAGGGTTAAACCTTTAAGGGTCCGAGCCTTAGTCATGACTATTGGCTTGAATCTTCCTAAACAAACTAGAAGCTCAAACCGAAGCATTAAACCCTGAAAACCTCACTGCCGAAGATGTTGGAGGTATGCTCCGACATGACCTTACAAAGGAAAGATTGAAACCCTGTGCGGACGGAACCTTATGTTTAAACAACATGAGTTGGTTACCGTATTATGGCGATTTAAGGACTCTAGTCATGCACGAGTCTCATAAATCAAAATATTCTATTCATTCGGGTTTTGACAAGATGTACCAAGACTTGAAGCAGTTGTATTGGTGGCCTAACATGAAGGCGAATATTGCCACTTATGTTAGCACGTGTCTGATTGTTTAAGTCAAGGAGCCGCACAAAAAACCTTCTGGGTTTACTAGTCCAACTGAGATTCAGAACTGGGAGTGGGAGAAAACAATTCATCAGGATTCGTCAATAACTACCTAAGATGATAAAATGGTTATGATACCATTTGGGGTGATCGTTTGATCCTCTTCCAATCTGCTACTTTCCTACAATGAGGGAAACGCAAACCCATGGAGAAGTTAATGGACGCTTTTACATGAAGGAAGTAGTCACCCGAACATGTGTGCTGTTTCTATTATCACGATCATGATGGTAGATTCCAAATACACTATTCTAGAAGCACTTAATAAGGCATTGGGAACTCGATTGGACATGAGTACGGCCTATCATCCCGAAACTGACGGTCAAAGTGAAAGGACTATCCAAACTTTGGAAGACATGTTACGCGTTTGCGTATTAGACTTTGGAAAGAATTGGGATAGACATTCACCATTATTGGAATTCTCTTACAACAACATTTACCATACCAGCATAAAGGTTGCACCATTTAAGGCACGATATGGATGAAAGTGTCGATCACCCGTGTGTTGGGTAGAAGTTGGAGATGCTCAGCTTACTGATCCTACAATAATTCATGAACACTGAGAGATCGTCACAATCAAAAACATTAATTCCAGGCCGCGCGTGACCGACAGAAGAGCTATGCAAACATTAGACATAAACCAATGGTATTCCAAGTTGGTGACCGGGTCATGTTAAAAGTTTCACCTTGGAAAGGAGTTGTGCATTTTGGGAAACGGGGGTAGTTAAACCCTAGGTATGTCAGTCCTTTCAAGGTGATCGAAAGAGTCAGAACTGTTGCCTATAAACTTGAGCTACCACCACAATTAAGCCGAGTTCATAACATGTTCCATGTGTCAAATCTGAAGAAGTGTTTGTCCGATAAATCACTTATGATTTCGTTGGAAGAACCAGTAGAAGTTTTGGATCGTGAAATCAAACAATTGAAGAGAAGACGCATTCCCATCATTAAGGTTAGATGGCACTCTATCGAGGGTCCTGAGTTACATGGATCGTGAGGATCATTTAAGCATAATTACACCCAATCCGCTCTTCACAAGGGACCGCAACACGCGCGCGCAAAGTGCCGCGTCTTAAGACTTGAGGACAAGGCTCATTTAACGAGGGAAGACTATAACACCCCATGTTCTCAGGTCATGTTATGATTTTAATTATTCCATTATTTCCTTATTTATAGAGTTTTACGCGCTTACTTTTTCTTATTTAAATCGTCTAGCTAAATTTTTTATAAGTAAGTTTAACCAAGAATGTTAATAACGGGATTAGTACTATGTTTCACTAAGATATCTAGTTATCCGTTTGTCTTGACTTAGTTACAATAAAAAATGAATTCACTCATTCTTTTCTTTTCTCATCTCTTCGTGTATTATTATAAAGTAAATTTAGAACAAGACTTATTTTTTCTTTGTTTTTAAATAAGGCACTACATTTATATAATACATAAACTATGAATTAACACAAGAAATAAATTAAACTTTCTAAGAATCTAAACAACATTTTCGTGTACCACTCTCCAACCCCCAAATCAGTAAAACTTTCCAACTTGGATAAGATATACAAAGATCCATTCTTACTATGACTCTACTACCCATTGGATAAAACCCAAAAATCCCTTACCTTAATTGGGTTAACATTTAAATGTGACTTCAAGGAGGAACACTATGCATTCATTGCTTTGTGAGTATAAAAAGGGCTTTACACACTCCTTTGCAAACACAGAGAACACAACACAACTCCAATTATCATCATACCCTCTCTTTACCTTGATTTTCTTTGACCTTCTATCTTATTTTTCGACTCACATACCACACAGTCATCGCACCATCACTTTCACCATAAACCCTAAAAACTCCAAGAAACCCTAACTATGTTTCTTTGGTGTTTCGTTTCCCTGATTGGTCGTCCACATTAAGGCAGCAAGTTGAGGTGCGTGTTCGTGATAAGGGGTTCAAATAGTTGCGAGAAATCATTTGTTTGGGTGTTTGGTTTAGTATTCGTGAGGGGTGAAGAGTTTCGTGAATTCATCGTCATTCGTTGAGTCAAGTCTTCTACACGTTCGTCCTTGAGTTGTGAGCAAATCGTTCCTTGTTATTTAACTTTTATATATGCAATCCTTATGCCTATTGTAGTGTGCTTGAAATTCTTTAAAAACAAAACACGTTTCTTTTCTTTTGTGTTAACTTTCTGATGTATATCAAATAACATTAAAACCCTTATAAAACTTGTTAAGGGACTAATAAGATATGAGTCATGCTTATGCTAGGGTAATAAGTGTAGAAATCAGCCCTTTTGTAGCTTGGACTCATTAGTTGGTTAGAAAGAAAACGCATTGATATATGAAACGCAGCCCACACAGTAAACTTTGAGCGCACCATTCGACCTCTAGACGTTGAGTATAAAAGTGAACCTTAATTATTTTCGTAAATAGGACATGTAATAATTGTTTTGCCCCTGGAATCACAGGTTTTCTTCAAGTAATGAAGAAGCTAGAAGGACTCAAAGTTAGACGACAGAAATTTTCATTTTTTCTGTTTTAGCAGTCCGCTAGGCCAATTTTGTCGGGTTTTTTGCAACGTTTTCCTAATGTTAAAATGGAGCTAAGGGGATGTTATTGACTGCATTAATGTACCATTTTTAGCTAGGAAAAGAATTAACCTTTTGTTTAGTAACCAATTCACAAATGCATGAAAGTGGCTATTGTCTCACTCGTGTGTACTATTATGTAAAACACCTGGTGAGCAAACTGGTTCAAGTCTGTCCACGAGCAACGCTACCTTTCGACCCATGTTGACCCCGTTAGCGACCTGACACACAAAACTTATAAAAGATAAATTAAAGTAGACCAGGCCTAGTTTACTAAGAATATTTTTATCTTGTTCTAATGTTGAGTAAAGAAGTCGCAAACTAAGACCAAAACCTGTTGCACGATAAGGACACTTAGCCAAAAATTGGCTTGTTTTCTGTTTTGAAAACCTAGCCGCGACACACCCACCTTTAGCCCCATGTTGACCCAATAAACGACCTTTTTGGACAAGACTTATTAAACGAAAGTTGTAGACGACCTGGTCAGGTTTTTAAATCTGTTGTTAGTTGGCATTTTCATTAAGTAACGAATATAAAAACAAATCCTAAAACTCTATGTGTGTCACACGTATTTTAGAAATAACTTAACTTTTCTCTAACACATTTGCTTTATTTTTGTCACAACTTAGCCGATTCGCACTTAGAGACCAAATCAATGGCTGACATAAACTAACATTTTAGAGTATATATGACCTAGTTTCCTAAAAGTCCGAATTCGTAAATTGCATACTTATATTTTGAGCACGTTGACCCAATAAAGTTGACCATTTTAACATGATAATTCGTTTTCAAACATCATTACTTTAAATGGAGCTCAAGCACACACTAGGGACGAGATTGCAAGTATTTAGTTTATTATTTCCGTTTAGTAAATATGTATTATTTTTATATAGGTTGCGAATAAATTCTTTTGCATCATTTTTTGTGCCTCTACCTTGCTATTCCATTATCATTACTTGATATGAATTTATAGTCCCCATTTTTATACTTTTCAGTCATTTATCAAATCTCAAGGATGAGATCATGTTTGTTTTACAAAATGAATGCAAGTACATTTTAATTCAAATATTACGAGTTTGCCAAAATAGCTATAACCCACAATGCCCTTCATCATGAATTGTTAATTGCATATATGTAATTGTTGATTGCATTATGTGAGCGCGAATATTATGAATAGATCTATTTGGGATTAACATCCCCGTTCGGACAAGTAGCACTTGCTAGTTTACCGGTTAACCGGAAACGACGAATGTATACCATTTAGATTCATAGATGTTACGGGTTGAACATCTACATTGGGCACCATCATTTATATGTATTTGATATACATACATTATTTAGCTTCGGTGTCATGAGCTTAGTGCATTTCGTAATACATTTTTGTGATATTGTATTTGTTACCTTATTACAGGGAAATCTTGCTATCCGCTTCATTTGATTTATAAACCTATAAATTCACCAACATTATTGTTGACAGTTTAAACATGTTTTATCAGGTCAATAAGGTGAAGTCCCATTGGGTACATTAGATGGTCGTCTTTTGAAGTCATATCGCTATAAAGATTTACATGCATTACATTTTGAGATATTGTTATGTTGTGAAATCTTTACTTTCTCAAGTTGAACAAGTTAAGCCTATGGGCTTTTGTAACAAACCATTTATGAAATCCAATGTATCAGTTTTTAAACGACTCTTTTAGAGGTCGTTCTCATATCTTGTGCTATTGATCTATGAAGTAATACCCCTAGAATATCATATTCCGCTGTGACCCATTTTGGGGGGTGTTACAGATTGGTATCTAGAGCCAAGGTTATAGAGAACCAGGACAAATGTTTTTACTTGGTCTATAACCGTTTTTTAAACATTGCGTCATTCAAAGTTTTTCAAAGGGACATACATGCAAACGAGTAGTGTTGCATCTAGTTTTCATCTAGTATACATGCTTACATGTCATACACCATTTTAACATTAGTTGATTTTACTAAGTGCTTATATAGGTTACATACGTGTTAATATTACATTACGTATATTACTGCTGGTCTTATATAATATACTTATACGAGTTTATATTATGGTTACATATTAGCCATGTCATCAAACAATGCATCGTCTGTAGTTACCTATACGTCCATATCCTTTGATTCGAATGGACCATCATGGGGTATTCCACTTGTGAATGCCAGCGAGCTTCCGGAGATGGACCCCTACGAGGAGGTTGCCCAACAAGGGCCGACACCACCACTGTCACCTGCTTATGTACCTGACCCCATGGAGTTGGATGGGCATGTACCGGTATTTATATTTCCGGAGCCCGAGCACCCGAAGTACCATGTACCATCAGATGATGACATTCAGGTCGAGGATCAGCCTTATACTGATGACGCTTCACCGACTGCTGAGTCACCTAGATACATTGCTGACTCGGATTCAATGGAGGAGGATACTGATGAGGATTCTATTGATTATCCAGATGAGCCCATGGATGACGATGAGGATCTCGAGGAGGATGACGATGAGGATCCTGAGGAAGATCCCAAGGAGGATCCCAGTGAGGAGCATGAGCCCGAGGATGACGATGAGGATCCCGAGGAGGATCCCAGTGAGGAGCATGAGCCTGAGGATGAGGATACTAAGGAGGAGGAGCCCTCTGAGGGTTCCGATGAGACTAAGCCGTTCGAAGAGGACGAGACTGCTGTCACACCACCACCACCTAGACACCGTGGAGCGAGGATATCTGTCAGACCTCAGACACCCATGGCCGCTTCTACCCAGGCACTTATTGATGCATTTGCTGCTGGATCACCTCTATTTCCACTACCACCCACCAGCCCTGCCTATGATCAGGCACCACTAGGTCATAGGGCAGCCATGATCCGTATGAGAGATGACATCCCCGAGGAGGACATGCCACCTCGGAGGAGATTTGTACTTACTGCTCCCCCACCTGGGTGTGATGTAGCAGAGAGTTCTGCTGCTGCTGCTAGACCACCTAGAGGTCAGTATGATTTTGTTGATACTGTTAAGGCAGGACAGGGTTTGATTCGTAGTCCTGGTCATGATGCCCGGACTATTGCTAGAGCTGCTGACAAAGCAGAGGATATGGGTTATGTTAGAGCTTTACAGGCTTCTGAGCATAGGATGATGACTTCCATTGAGGAAGTCAACTTGAGGGTCAACTACCAGGCATAGGTTCGCAGGCGAGAGAGTGAGGATTTCTATACACAGCTTCATGACGCTTAGACTGACCGTAGAGACATTAGACTCGAGATTGATGTAGTGAGAGGCCAGAGGACTGCTTACGAGACAGAGTTGCATGAGGAATGCCAGGCTTACCTTAGTTTCAAGGCTCGAAACAGGGCATTATTGGCGCAACTTGAGACACTGGAGACTCACATGAGTCGTATGGAGTGGCAGCACCAGAGAGCTGAGGATCAGATTGATACAGTGGAGGACACTGGTAGTAGCTGTTAGTTGTACTTTCCATTTCTAGCTATCTTGTATAGTCTATTAAGTTGTATGGGTAACTCCCAGCTAATAAACTCTAGGACCGTATTTTTCATTTCTATAATAGATCGTTAATGGTCATTTTGTATCCAAACAAATCATGTATGATTCGACATTATGTTATGAAATGTTGATGTTTTATGTTATGATTGACATCATTTGTTATCTATTCACTCCCCATTGTGTTGTGGTGTAGTTATTTTTATCATATCCATTTGTATCGACATTGTGATTATATCTCACGTACATTGTATTTTTGTGATTAGTAGAATCATGCTTGTAACAAGACAAGGAACAAACGACGCCATGACTTCATAATCCATTCACGCTATGATCGATCGGGCAATCCAAAGAAACTCTACCCATACTCAGGATGATGCAAGCCAAAGTTCGGGTGGAGGACTCAGAAGGCCTGTGCAGCCTGCACGTGTCTGTTCCTACACCGATTTCATAAAATGCCAACCCTTGAACTTCAAGGGAACTCAAGGCGTTGTTGGCTTGTCTCAATGGCTCAAAAAAGGTAGAATCAGTATTCCACATTAGTGGTTGTGCCATTGACAATCAAGTGAAGCTCGCTACCTGCACTCTGCTAGGTGCTGCACTAACTTGGTGGAATGGTCATGTGAGAACCTTAGGTCATGATGCTGCCTATGCTATGACTTGGGGGACTCTCAAGAAGAAGTTGACGGACAAATATTGTCCAAAAGGTGAAATCACGAAACTTGAAATTGAATTGTAGAATCTTAAGGTCAGGGGAAACGATGTTGCAGCTTACAATCAGCATTTCCGAAGAACTGCCTTGATTGTGCCACCAAATTTCTTGTGATGATTCGACGAAAAGGTTGATAAGTACATCAGTGGACTTCCTGATAACATTCATGGAAATGTCATGTCTGCAAGACCCAAAACTCTTGATGATGCTATCGAGTTGGCCAACGACTGATGGTATTAGAAAACTCCCGCACTTATATGACGAAGTCAGTGAATGAAAAATAAGCAGGAAGGCTGATGATTCATCAAGAAACAATAAACAACCCCACAAGAAGCAAAATATAGCTAGGGCATACACTGCTGGCCCTAGTGAAAAGAAGGCTTATACTGGGAATCTACCTCTGTGCACCAAGTGTAATTACCACCACACCGGGCAATGCCCACCCAAGTGTAGAAACTGCAAGAGGTATGGTTTATAGAAGAAAATATTCACAGATTCAAACACAAATTGTCAAACGTAACGATAATCGTTTTCACAGCCTCCCCGGCAACGGCGCCAAAAATTGACTCGCATAAACTTAACCCTCTTTATACATAGATAAATGTAAACAAATATAAATATATATCAAGGAACAAAATCCGCGAAATCAATGAAACCGGAAGCAGTATAGAGAGTCTCCGGGTCGTTATGTCCCAACGAGGCTTGAATGGAAAATCGAATTACGGATTGATGATTGATGATTGAACGATAAAGATTTGGATATGATTTGGCACTAAACCTAATAGGCAAATGCACTCAAAAATAAGCAAGGAAAATAAGCTAGAGCAGGCTTAAAGGCTAGGAATGGAACAAACACTTAAAACTTTTACTCTAAGACAGAAATAAGCTCAAATAAACTTAAGACAAATCAAATAAGCTAAGCTAACTCTAAATAAGCAAATTCAAAAAGCAATTAAGCTAAATTAAGCAAGGAAACTCAGCAGTACTAACAACAGTACTAACAGTTTTAACTAACAGTACTAACTTTGAGTTAGTACTGCTAGCTTTAAGTTAGTACTGCTAGCTCACTAAAACACAATGAAACGAGAAATAAGCAAATAAACCAAAACAGATGTTTACCTAACCCTAATAAGCACTTCAGGAGTAAGAATAAGCAACTAGAATAAACTAGAATGGCAAATGAGCTAAAAAGCTACAATCCCGTTTTTAGTCCAAGTCCTCAAAAAGTGCTGATTTTAAAAAGTCGTTTTTAGCCAAAACGCAAAACACGAAAGTTGTTCACAACATGTTTTTAAGCAACTTTAATAAAGACACCTTGCGAAAATAAGCACTTTATAAGCTCCAAAAAAGCCAATTAAGCTGCTGATTGCAGAAAGTTGCTTAAACTTTTAGTTTTTGGTATTTTGGACACTACAAACTCAAAATAAGCTCAAATTCAAAAAGGAGAGATGTTTTGGAAAGCTTATATGTTGCTTAATCTGATTCCAAAAAGCTTTTTCAACCAAACACAACTTAACTTAACTCAATTTGCATCAAAAAGTAGTAAACTCTAACTTTTTCTTAAATAAGCAAAAATAAAAATAAGCTAAAATCACCAATAAGCCAAACTGAAAAGTGGGCTTTTGGAAATAAGCTCACTAATGAGTCCTTATTAAGCCCACCTATTCACTTTTTTAAATAAGCCACTGAAATAAGCACAATAAGCACAAATGACTACACTACTATTTTTTGGATTTTAATGAAAATAAGCACTTTTAGACCTAAAATAAGCTACTGAAATAAGCTCAAAACTTTAAACAAACCTCAAACAGATTTAGTTCACCCTCCAATGAGCTTATGCTCAAAAAATCATAACCTAAAACCTAATCTAACTATCCTAAAAGTGAGATCAAAAATTGGTGAACTACCGGTACTAACTAAAAGTTAGTACCGCTAGCTTTAAAAGTTAGTACCGCTAGTTCTAAAAACCTCTTAAAGTTTTCAAAAGTCATTTTATTTCAAGCTGATTGGATTCTAATTTGTTAAAAACAGATTATCAAATGACAAAATAAGGTACTTATGAACAGATTTCAATCAGTGATAAGCACTTAAATAAGCTAAATTAATCTAACAGTATTAACTACACATGCTACCAGTACTAACTAGGAAAGTTGTACAAATCATTTTTGAACTGAAATCTAAGCAGGATAAGTACTAAACAACATAATAAAGCATAAATAAGCAAATATAAGTAACAAATAAGCTCTATAAGTAAAACAAAAAAAAAGAGAGACTTACAACACCCTTGCTCAAAACAGGGTCAAACAAAGAATCTACAAGCTTTAGCTTGTATAAAACAAGCTAGTAGTGTCCATAAGCCCATCCAGAACTGGCTTATCATCCATAAAATAAGCTGTGGTGTATTTGAGAGTGATTTTTGTTATTTTCTCTTAACTACTTATCTTTTTTTTTCTTTTACTAAACAAAAACAGCTTATAAACAAGCTCCTTTGAAAGCTTTTCAAATGCAATTAGGCACTAGTTAGCAAGTGAGAACTTGGAATTTAAAAATTGGATTTTAACATAAAATCTCAACACTTTATTAAACTTGGAAATTAGTACAAAGCTGAAAGAAAAAGTACAAATAGCTGTAAATGACTGAAAATTAAGCTAAGATTTTCTAAGATATTAAAAACTAAAAACTAACTCTCTAACTTGGGTTACAATGGCCCTATTTATACTAAAACGAATTAAGGTCTTGGTTTCTTGGACTCTCTTCTCTTCTTTCTTCTGTGTTTCTTTGTAGAGACAAAAACCAAGTGTGTTTGTTGTGTGAGGTGATTCTAAAACAAATCCCAGCCTTCAATTTCTTTTGTGCTTCTTTGGAGTCAATCACAGCCATCGAAAAGCTTGGAAAGTGGTGAGGGATTGCCAACATGGCACTTATACAGCTGGGGGGGGGGGGAAATA
>BQNB010013513.1:0-37837 GCA_026074375.1 Tanacetum coccineum | reverse complement strand
ATAGTTAGCCCTATATATATGTTATATATATATATATATATCATTTTAAATATTACAATTTTTCTGACATACGCATAATTTTATAAAAAATGTTGAAGTATAATATAAATAGAAAAAAAATTACGAAACGTACCATCAACTTTTAAGTATTTACGACTTTTTTATATAATAAACTTTATTTATCAAATATATAATACATATCTACCGATTCATGCAGATCAAAAAATATCCGCTGAAAGATCTTTGAATTGCGAACAAAACGAGCCCGATATTGCAATGCTTCTGACATATATACGATTTTATAAAAAATGTTTAAGTTTAATATATATATATACCTAAAGATAGAAAAACATCCATTGTATTAAAAACCTAAAGATGACCGGGTTAATTACAAAATTAATCTAGGTCATGCAAAGGGGAAAGTTGATTGTTGAATCCAATTTGTTGTAGGTTTGCAATTCATCATCAGTGATCGCGGACTCCAATCAATTTCTATCACGGGATGGTAAGCGCCATTTGGAACCAGTTGGGTGCTAGAATCTTGCACCATAAAACGTTGTTGTAATTCATCATTAGTGATCCGCGGACTTCCTACAAACCAATTATTTTGTATCACTGGACTGTAAGCACCATTTGGAACCAATTGGGTGCTAGAATCTTGCACTGTAAGATGTTGCAATTCAGTGATTGTCGAACTTCTAATAAGCAATTCGTTATTTTCCATCACCTGACTATTAGCGCACCACTTGGAATCTGGGTGCTAAAATCTTGCTCTTGTTGTACTTCAGCGATCGGTTGAGTGCTTACAAACGAGTCATTGTTTTTGAACACCGGAATATAAGCATCACTTGAAACCGAACTTTTCTCTATAAAACATTGTTCCATATTTGTTGATAGCATTTTGAGCTTTTTCCTGTATTTCTGAAACATAAAGATACAAATTTTTAACACTAAATTGCTATTAAGCTCGACAAATAAACATGTAGTAGTAATTTAGAGTGAGTTTCGAACCTGTAGATGGCTTGCAACGTGTTCCCTTTTGAGACCGGGAACATTCATTCGCTCTAACACCTTTTTCGGGACAGCGTCTGCAATAAAACGTTTTAGATATGTGTGATAAAGTTTTTGTAGAAAACAACAGTACTTGTCAAAATGGCTAGTTCGAACCAGGTTGGGTGGATCTACAAGCACCTTCTAATTCATATTTTGTAAGAATAAAAATAACATTACACAAGTAACTAACAAAATGATATAAGAATCCTTTAGCCATTTAGGATATTTTTTGCAATGATATAAGAATCCTTTAACCTAAACGATTTTTTATAAATCTGTATTAAGGATTTACCTTAATTTCCCGCCTAAACCCAACCAACATGTCGGTTGGTGAACAGTTGTAACTGTTGGGTATAACTACCTTCAAACTGTCATAAAACTTCTGTTTTATAAACATAATAGATCTGGTCTCATAAGATATATGGAAAACACATACAATTCCACTAATCTTCTTAATTTGTGATTCTTGTCCCTAGAACACAAATTGCTATACTCCTTATATTATCCCGATAGAGATTTCGTGCAACTCAGGCATTGATAAGGGTCGAAATACTTTATACGAAAAGTAAACTTTTACACGATATAAGTGAGTTATCCATGATTATCACACACACCCTAAATAACTAACAAATGGCAGTAAGGTCAACAACCTATTCGGTTCAGGCCATTGACTTTGGCTTAAATGACATAAACCCCCTCTCTATTTCCTTTTTTGCAATCGGTCGTAGAGTATTCTTACTACTTGCTACTCTTTTTGTACTAGAATAAAAAAATACAAGTGTAATGATATCTCTTTATTATAAATATATACATTTGTTGAAGGATACGACGGCGTTTTGATTTTGGATTGCTACAGTAACGGGCTGCCCCATTTTGGGCCAGCCCAATTGTTGTGTTTTTTTTTTTTTTTTTTTTAATTTATATGCACAAAGTAGGAGTTAAAAAAAATATTACAAAAGTTCTGGATTTAATTTCAGATAAAAAATACCGCGAAAACATCTTCATACCTAATATCTTTAAATTTAACCGATAGGGTACCAACTTTACACTACTTCCCTTATCCATAACCATACAAATCCACAAACGGACATCCCAATATATTAAAAAAAAAAAACCCATATAGCAATAGAAATCAAACTACTTTAAGCATGTGAGGCCAACAATAAGCCATATAAATTTATTTTTATTACAAATATACATATTTGTCGACAAAAACTAGCCTAAAATTCGGCAATAAAATGTGGCCAAGTAAAAAAAAAAATACAAAAAGGTCTCATCTTTTATACTATTTACCGATTTTCTTACAAACAAAAATCCCGTAAAAATTAAACAAAAAAAAACGTCAAGTTATTATTGTTCAACTTTTTTTACATTCATCGGCCCACAAAAAAGATATCGAAAACCGTCCCAAAAAAAAAGAAAATATTCGGGGAAAAATATAAACCGTCCCAACGCAAAAAATTTTTTCCCGAATCGTAAAAATAAAAATGGGGAAATACTGTAACGGGCTGCACCCATTTTGGGCCAGCCAATTGCTAGTGTTTGTTGTCTTGGTAGTCGGTTTTGACTTATTTGTTTGTGATTTTTTTTATTTTTTTTATTTTTTATTTTTGTTTTTTTTTTATTTTAAATTAATTTACTCGGCACCCCCTCAAAAGTAGGCGTTTTTAAAAAAATTATTACAAAAGGTTCTCGAATTACTATTCTAGAAAGTGAAAAAAAATGATCCTGCCGGGGGTGGGGGAATCATTTCGATACCTATAACCTTTTTTAAAATAACCGATTATAGTCATCAAACGTAAAACCATTATTAGATTAAAAAAACTCCTCCATATAGCAAATAAAACAACCTTTTTTAGCCATGAGCCCCAAAAACACATAAGTCCATTATAAAATTTTTGTTTTTTTTTTTTTTACAAATTAATACATATATGTCGAACAACTAGGCCTTAAAATTAGGCATTTAATATGTGGGGGCCAATAGTAAAAACAAAAAATAAAAAAAAATACAAAACGGTCCCTCAACTTTTAACTATTTACGATTTTCTTACAAAAAAAATCCCGTAAAAAAATTAACAAAAAAAACACGTCAAGTTCTTATTGTTCACAATTTTTTTACATTCATCGGCCCACAAAAAAAGATATCGAACCGTCCCAAAAAAAGAAAATATTCGGGAAAAAATTAACCCGTCCCAACGCAAATTTTTTTTTCCCGAATCGTACAAAAAAAGGAAATATCCGGGAAAAAATTAGCCAAAAAAAAAACCCCAAAAATAGCCTAAAATCTGGCCCAAAGTAAAAAAAAATAGAAAACGGACCCTCACCTTTTAACTATTTACGATTTTCTTACACAAAAATTCCCGTAAAAAAATTTACAAAACCGTCCCAAAAAAAGAAAATATTCGGGAAAAAATTAGCCCGTCCCAACGCAAATTTTTTTTCCCCGAATCATACAAAAAAAGAAAATATTAAAAATTAGCCCCGCCATGACGCGTAGCCCAAAAATAACCCCTCGAAACGTAAAAAAAAATATTATTCGGGAAAAAATTAGCCCCCGCCGCAACGCGCGGGTTCTTTTGCTTGTTAGGTAGTCAATTTTCAACACGACACGATACACGACACGATCTTGACATGGAGTTAAACAAGTTTAGGTTGAGAATAAACATGTTTGGGTCAAAAACATGTTAACACATCTAACCCGTTTAATAAACGGGCTGTGTTTGAGCTGAGTAAATATTAAACAGTTCAAATCGTGAACCCGTTTAATTATATATAAGTCTCTAAAAATAAAATATATAATTGGATTTTATGTTGATTTTGGATCAAATGTATTTTATTATGTATATGAGTGAGTTACGATTATAACTCAGATATCATTGACATTGTTGTATACTTATTTGTATGTTATATTTATCATTTTTTAGATCCTAATATTTAGTTAAATCGACAAACCACCAACCTTATTTATCTATCAACGTATTTACTTAAACATGTTACACAGGTTACACATGTTATGCAAGTCTGGGTTAGGGTTGAGTTTTTTTACACGATTAATAAATGGGTCGCGTTTGGGTAAATGTTACAATAACCCGTCAACCCGAATAGGTTAACATGAACATAACTCGATTGTCACCCCTACTCTTTATTGTTATTCTCTACGGTCACCAAAAACCACGAGACGTCTATATTCTTTTATAAAAGAAACTAACCATGATTTGGAGAAGTCCTTAAGCTAAGTACTTGATTGTTAATTTATAGAATCACAAGGAGTTAAAGTGAACATTTGATAAAAATGACCCGTATTAGTATATGACCGATCCAGCTTTAATAAGAAACATTTTTTGTTGGGTTGTGATAGAAACAAAGAGAGAGATGGGTTGCTTTGAATGCTTCGGTGGAGGATTAGCAAAACAAGAAAGATTAGAAGAAGAAAGAAGGGCTTCTCAAGAAGCTCGATCCAAAGCTGCTGAAGCTGCTGAAAAGAGGTAGCTTTAGCTTTTACAGTATTTATTCTATTACAATTTGTATCATCAGAATATGTTGCTATTCAGTTTGATTGTTTTTTAATACTGATTTTAGGTTCATAAATGGTTGAAATTTAGAAACTTTTATTTTGTTCATTGTTAAGGGTGTACTTTTTTATGTTAGTTTTGAAGTTCATGATCGATATTGTTGTAAATTAAGGCTTGTTTGGTTTGCCGGTTTGGTTGCGAAAACCATGGTTAGTTCAGGGATGTTAACTAGTGACAATAAGGGTTTAAGGTTTTGTGAGATGTGATGCATTTGTTTGTAGATTACTTAGTAGTTAGTACTTCCTATGTTCCGTTATCATAAGAGCACATTTTGAGTTTTGATTTGTACTAAAGTTACTGGGAAATATATTTGACAAACACTATGTTACGGTCTTACTCTGCATATATTTCATATGTTTATCCTGGTAACATCTAGTCAAGGGCATAGATTTTATATGCCGTGGCTTTATCTAATTGATATATCTTTTGAATTAAGTGTTGCTTGGATTCCAATCAACGAAATTGCTTTTGGTTAACATGTCAAATTTTTGTTATTAGCAATGAAAAATTAGCAAGTCCAACTGTTCTAACACGAGAAATGAACACTAAAAGTTCATATCTGCTCTGTATTGTTCATGCAAATTTGTGTCGCGTGAACTTTTATTTCAGTCCTATATAATGATTTTATTGTTCATTGACTGTTTCCATCTCTACCGCCAAGGCACTTGCTGAGACATGAGGATTTTTCAGGTGATAATGATAGTGGAATAGCCGAATAGGTCCATAGGATACTAATACACATTACGCACATCATGTAATTTTAGAATCTCATTTCTCGTTTTGGGGTGGCCCCGAGAAGGAATTGAAGTCTTTTTTTTTTTCAATTCAGGGTCCAAGGTAGTAGAGTATATTGCATGACTGTAATTACAACACCAGTTAGGACCACTTTCCTTTACCATTTAGCAATAGAAGGAGTAGCTCACCAAATATATTAAATTTAATATTTATCATCTTTCACCAATGTGAGATTGTGTTTGCACCCAACAACCTCACTTGTTAGGGAGGTTACATGGCCAACACGCCAAACATATATGCCACATGGGGTTTGACTCTGAAACTAATTGGTGGTAGAGGGAGAAAACTCCCCCCCCCCCCCCCCCACCCCCCCCCCCCCCAACAAGCTAATATGATGGGCATTTCTTTCTTACATTTTCCCTTGTGGAATCGGGTTTGCACCCAACAGCGCTCTGTGCACAAGTAAGCGCTCTGTGCACAAGTAATCATTTAGATTCTAGACTTGCAGTTTTAACCACCAAAGACACTTTTGTACTAGAAGAAAAAATATACTTAAGTGTTAACTCTTAAGGTCAAAGGACTTTTATTCAGATTTGTTATGCATTCGAAGTTCAACTACAAAGTCCAAATGGATTTTAATTTTTAAAAGGCTATAAAATTAAGTTATGCGACAATGATTCACTTCTGAATGTTATAGATAGTGATTTTGTTGCTTCTTGACTAAGAAAATACTTAGCTTGAATTTTGAAGCTAAAGCTGGCCCTTTTTCTTTAGAGTAGATGGTGTATTGATATGAAAGCAGAAACATAGTCTGTGCAGTTCTGATTTTTAGATGTTAACTTTTGTATAGATATATTGGAGCATATATTACGTTGTCTTATTGATAACACTTGCCAAACTTTCATGACTTAATGTGTAGGCAAGAACAATTTGATAAATCAGCTGCAGGTAGAGCTGCACGAGCTCAGATGCAAGCAGCTGCAAAACAGGCTGCACATACTAACAAAGGCGAACCAACTCTCAAGGTACAACTGATATTCATAGTTTCATCAAGACCTTTTCTCTGGATCATGTCACATACATACTATTTTACAGTCGAGATTTGCTACATCCACAAAATATTTACAAACAAACATCCACAAAGAGGTGTTGTTAATGTGTGATTGGTTTATTTTGATACATTTTCTCTCTCTTTTTTTGAATTAAGCCAATCAAAAATAAACAACACCTCTTTGTGGATGTTTGTTTGTAAATATTTTGTGGATGTAGCAAATCTCTTTACAGTCATATACATTTGGTAAATTAGGGCCTTATTTTTAATCTGATGAGACTTTTACATGCTATTTTACTATCACATGCATGGCGTAGCAGCCCGAATACTTGGGTCTTTTTTTTATAAATCTGATACAGTTTTATATTGTGGTTGCAGTGGCAGATGGGATGAGACTACCTTTTGTAAACATAACATCGACCATGAAGTATATTTGTAAGTGAGCTTGTTGCTTCAATTGAATCGTCATCTATCTCTCTTTCTGAAATTCTTTAATTGACTTTCAAGTGCTTAATAATTGACCAAAGAATACAATAACTTCAATACTTTTAGTTATTGACAGCTAGAACTTATCATTTTTTTCACCAGGTCAGACGCAGTGTTTGTATCATCAAGAAATGAAAAGATGCAATTATTGAAGAGCAGCTGTTATTGCGAAAGTTGTCTCTGAAATAATTGTATGCAAAAATGTTAATAAATATTGTACAAAGTTTGTCTTTGGCTTCTTCAGCTTTGCACTCTATCTATTTGATTGTGTACAGTAATAAATTTCAAAGGTGTATTTGTGTCCTTTTTTGTACTATCAACCGCACAAGAAAATTTAGACAACTATACAGCTTTAGCCTTGCATCTCCATTACATTCGGCGACTGCATTTGTTTATCTTTGCATTCATGGCTGTGTTCATTCTCTCAAGGCAATGTAATATATGGGATACCACAAGGTCTACATTTGTATGTGTGTATTTGCCTTCATATACCATCGGCCACACACTTGTGGAAGTTCGAAGAACTACACTTATACATGGTACTATAATTGGTTAAGCGTAATACAACAGATAATCAAATCTGATGGAAGGATTTTTCTTTGGTTAATCGAATATGAGGGAAGGATGCAGAACTTCATTTTTCTTTTGTTCAAGTAATTTGGATTGGCAGAACTTCATTTTTCTTTTGTTCAAGTAATTTGGATTGACATACTACATAACATCAATAGTATTAAAATTCAATCGCAGTTGCTTATGCAAGACCCAATGCATAAAACATATACCAGAGATGGTGCAGCAATGGATTCACACCTGTGGCGCGTTGTTGAACTGGTTAAGGTGTTAGGGTCTTCTGCTCTTAAAGTCTTCTTCAGTGCGTGTTATTCTCTCTTTGGTATTAAATGTCTAGTATGCTAATACTAAACCAATCAGTCATATAAATGATAACATTGTCATAAAAGAACAGCAAGTGAATACATAGATTGAAAGTGCTTCATAAATGTGTACTTAAAATTGTGAAAATAACTATATTGAATTATTGTGGTATAAATGAGTGGAATTAGGCAAACATCTGCAACTAGTCTAACCAACGAACTTCTACAATAGTTGAGTCAACAGCCTAACTTCTCCCAAACTTCTGATAAACATTAACAATGCTCAGTTGACGTACGATTTAGACATGACTACGCACGATAAGATTATGGACGGATGATGAATCATAAAATTGAATTTGATAGCATGATCTATTAAACAGGTACCCAAACTTAAGTACTACCTTGATTCTCTTGCACCATATTCTAACACTCCTCGCCTCTTAAACGAATATACAGATTTCGAGTATTCACAAAATTCCAGGACTCCAACTACCAAGATTTTGCTAGATCCTAATCTTCACAATTCTACACAAAGCTCTGAACTGGAGCTGATATCTTGAGCTCATGTGCAGCTTGGAAAAAATCAGCACTTGCCGTGCACCTAGAACCTCTTTTTGCATATCATTCCCAGACTTAAACCAAGCATCATGTTTGTAGTTCTAAACCGTAATGTGTTGCATCAAAAGCTTTTTGCAATTGGGACTTCTCCGTACCAACCCTATAGCTGAAAGTTTCTGCTGTTGAAATGATACTTGGGACATAATCAGGTTCTATTGAAAGTGAAACTGAGAAGGCGACGAGTGCTTCATTGTGTAAAGATTGAGCAGCAAATAACAAACCTACAAAGGCATCAAGATGACAATACACAAATGATCATAATTACAAAGCGAAAAAGAATTAGAGAATAATGTCAAGTTTTTTGGGAAATAACCAAAAGAAATGGAAATTAAAAAATTTCTTTTGTTTGGGTATAGTTATAGAATTAAAAAGCGGATGATTTCTATTTTCTCGAGAATTGAATTTACTAAACATAAACCATTTCCACTACTTTTAGAATGGAAATATGGGATAACATGGAGAATTGAAATTTGAAAATCAATGGATAAAAGGAAGGTCCACGTGACCATCACATTCCAAAAAGACAAGTTCAAACATCTTTCTAGCTCCTAACCCCTCATTTCCACTTTAGCCAAATTGAAATTCATGGTAGCGTGGGATCGCCATTGTCGTCTTTTTTTTACTTTCAGGACTCCAACTACCAAGATTTTGCTAGATCCTAATCTTCACAATTCTACACAAAGCTCTGAACTGGAGCTGATATCTTGAGCTCATGTGCAGCTTGGAAAAAATCAGCAGCTTGCTGCACTAGACCTTCTTTTTTGCAGATCATACCCAACTTAAACCAAGCATCATGGTTTGTAGGTTCTAACCGTAATGTGTTCATCAAGAAGCTTTTTGCAATTGGGAGAGTCTCGGTACCACCCATTTTCATGAAAGTTTCTGCTGTTGAAATGATACTTGGGACATGATCAGGTTCTATTGACAGTGAAACTGAGAAGGCAACAAGTGCTTCATTGTGTAAAGATTGAGCATCAAATAACAAACCTACAGGGCATCAAGATGACAATACACAAATGATCATAATTATAAACGTAAAAGATCGAGAAAAATAGTATAAATGATGAAAGTATTGATGCAATTTATGCACAAACCTGTCGAATGCCAAGCTCGTGGATGATAAAACTCCTTTGACTTAACTTTGCCAACACAAAGCTCAGCATCAGAAAAAGAATCTAACTTTGTGTAAATATTAGCTAAATCGAGCCAAACTTCCATTTCCAATTTGCCCTGCGTATCCTGTTTAAACCAGAATTAAATAGCAATTCCAATACCAATACCAATATTGATACTGTATCAATACCAATACACTGAATAAATGTATACTATAGAAGAAATAACTGTTTCCATACCTCAAAACCCAAGTTCTCCTTTAAAAGTTCACCTTGTGCTCTAATCAGAGCTAGTAAAACTCTGTAGGTTTCTATCGCTTGTTTGGGCTTTCCTCGAGCAATTTGAAGTACAGCTTTTAACCTAAGAAGTTCCAATTGGTCAATTTTCCCCGTTTCATCCAAACCAAAGTCAACTATAGTCTCAGCATCGCCAAATCTTTGCTCAGCAGATACTATCAAAGCTAATAATTTAAAACCCTTGGCTGAGCTTCCAGCAACCATATCAGAATATAACATCACATTATTGAATGCTGTATCTAAATTTCTTTGTATCGCGTTTTCTAGACCCAGATTAAACATAGCTTCAGGATCATCATGAAGACCAAATGAAACAGATTTATTGAGAGCGTCTAAACATTCTTCATTGTAAAGCACTCTTTCAGAATCCGACAAAGAAACCCTAGCTGCGTTTCCATAACAAGTACCAAGAAACTTATGGGCAATACTTTGGAAGTGCGCGTCATTTATGGCACCCAATTTAATCACTTTTTGGGCGAAATTTATTCCTTCATGAGCATGATTCGGATCTTGAGAACATAGTTTTGCTCCCAAAAGAAGAGAAGGGATATGGGGTTCATGCTCTGATTCAGAAGACCCTGAAATTTTATTTAAGATGCTTATTGCAGTCTCGAGTTGACCAGCAGCAGCGTAACAAAGAGCGAGAAAATACCATCTCTCAGTTCGTTTATATACACCAGGAAGAAGCTGCTCCACATGAACAGCCAAACACTCGTATTGGCCACATGTTGACAATGCGAAAGTCAAATGGCTTATTATTTCAGGATCCCATCTTATTTCTCCACGTGATACCTTGCCCATGAGTATAAACAGCAAAAGAAGTGCTTCTTCTGTGTTACTGTTAGGATAAGACGGGTCCCATGGTTTAGCTTCAGGAAGGGTTGCTTCAACGCCACCATAGAGTAATAAAGCAGCTAAGTCCTTTTGTAAAGTCGACAACCTTTGTGGGTCCAAATTCCAAGGTTTAACTAGAGCCCGTCTATATGCTATAATAGCTTCATTTAAAACTGCAGCTTCTATCCACAATTTGGGAAGCAATTCCAACGCTTTGTGAAACATTTCTTGCAATTTACAATCTTCCGCAATGGATTCAGGTATTCCATTAGGTAATGCCGATTCAACTATGTCCAAGATAATCTTGCACTCCTTTGCAGCTTCTGATAAAGTTATAAAACAAAACACAATCAAGTTGGGCAGAAATCAGTGCTATGATTTACGGTTAAAAAAAACATTAAAACCCATCCAACAAATCTCTATCAAGTATCAACATTCCATTATGTGTCGATATACTCATATTTCCCATTTTCCCAATTCATATGTTATTAGACAATTCGGATAGAAATTCCGATACCTTACGTTAGATAAAAATTCAATTCTTAATATGTCGTGGGTGTTTTATTTTTCAACAAATAGTCCTTATTCCAGGACGCCCATGAAACGAAATCTCACAAAAACAACTAGAAGGAATAATTGTGAACAACGTATTCTAAATTAAGTAACTAAGAAGCCTTTACGAGTCAAAGCATTATGCGAGTGACCTACCTTAGGATATTATTAAAAAAATATAAAAAAAGTGGATAGTTATCATACCTTTAAATTTACCCATTTCCTGCAGTGACTTCGCTTTAAGTAAGATCGCTTCAAGAAGCAGACTAACCGAATGAAGCGACATCACACCTACCACGCCATTAATTTCTCTTTTTGACTTCAAATTCCGTTGTACGGATCTGTAACTAATCGCCTTAATCATCCTCGGTGACAAACTCTTAATATCAATCCCATAAAATACTTGTAATGCAGCATCAAAATTACCCCTCTGGTACTCTAATCTACCCAATAAAGCTCTTGCTTCCTACATTTTCATATAACATAACACACATTTAAGCCAACAGGACATAACAACAAACTAACATAATAATTTAGCAATTAACTTTTACCTCGTAGTTTAACGAAAGTGCTTCTTTAAGCGTAGATTCGGCTTCATCAACTTGAGCATCTTCAAACCCCCATTCGCCAGTACCAGTCCCCGTCCGAGACGATAAACCACTAGCCGAAAAATCCCTTGTCGCCAAGGACTCGGGCGAACGAGAAACCGGCTCTTCTACCTTAAACTGTTCCCCTGAACAAGCACACAACATATTCCTATTTCCACTACCTTAATTCTACTAAATACCTCTCAAAATATTATTCGATTGTTCGTCTTAGACAATACCCTAAACTATCAGTATAACCAATACCCTGAAAAACAAATTAAACAAAAATAAGTTTTCATAATACATTTTGACATTTTATCAAACACCTCGATTATTCATAAATGCAACTGGTGACACAAATAAGTATAATGTAGAAACTTAAACAAACACCATGAGTGCATTAAATAAAAAACACAAATACTGACCGAAACAAATTTAAGAGTTTATTTAAGAGTATGACAACATATAATAGAGTGAGAGTTTAGATCATAAAACAACAATGAAGATCTGATATTAAACATATAAATATAAAAACAAATAGTATATGAGAAGTGGCATAATAAAAAAAAAGGACTAATGTTTTGGCTAGAAAACAAATACAAAAATTACGACATGACGTTACGAGTGAAAAAACAAGACAGATATTGCATAGTACTTGCCGTCACCATTTGTTGTTGTTTGTAATGGTTTTAGTAATTATAAGTATGATGATTAAATAGTGAAGGATGAAGATGAATGAATTATTGATTGAGTAACTGAATATATATATATAACAAGTGGTTTGTTGGTTACAGGGGGAAGGACCTCTCTCAATGGTCTATTTTCAGTTAGATTCTGAGATTATTGATGTGATATTGGGTTAGATACTTTTATTTGAAAATCAAGTAAAAAGTTTTTTTAAGTGGGTGTTGACCACAAAAATAAGCATACAAAATTTGTATAAAAAGTAGATTTTAAAAGTGTTTCCTCCAAAATTAGCATAGATTTGGAATGGTGAAAGATATACTAAATGTCCTTTTTAAAAGTGTGTTTAGAAGGAAGTGAGTAAATAAGTTTATGATTTATTAACTTGTTGATAAATATAAACCTCAAGTGTAATTTGTTTTTAAGTTAAATTACCTTAATATCGTGCTATCGAAGGTACATTATTTTTAGGCTGCCCGGAGTGAATTGCAACTTATGGGGTGAGTGCATAACTTACGGGTGAATTACCAAAACACACAAACAAACTCACACGTGACATTAGAGTTGAGCAAAACGGACCGCGGATAAGGATGGACCCAAAATTTTCAATGAGGTGTTGCACAAAGAAAATGTTAGGCTAATTAAGGTTACCCCTTAAAAAGTAAGGTAGCACCAAAATTTTTGGGGGTTGCACATACAAAAAAACCATAAATTTTGAAACTTTTATTGCGTGACCTAAAATCGGGTGTAGCCCGTGCCACACCCGGCACCTATGTGGGTCCGTCCCTGACCGCGGACCGGACCGGATCGGACCGGACCGAACCTATTTCGGTCCGGTCCTCGGTCCATCATTTTTCCTTATTTTCGGTCTTCGGTCCGGTTCGGTCTTAAAAAAACCGGCAATTATACCTTGTTGGACCGGACCGAAGATCGAACCGGACCAGACCAACCCGGACAGGACCATTTCGGTCCGGTCTTTGGTCCGGTGTTGTCACACCCCGTCAGCGGCGGAAACACGGGAATGCAACATAATGATCAATCATAACAAATATACAAAATAGAGAAAACTAAAATACATTAATGGAAGAGTGTCATGACGACCATCAACCTCAATACTACCTTGAGTGATGTCCCAATCAAGAAGTCGCCATTTATTACAACCAAAAGCCTACACAGGGGTTCATACAATCTTAACTACAAATCCTCAAGAAATGAAATTCATAACATACACCAAAAGCAGGACTTCTCAAACAAGACTCCTACGAGATTCTCTAAAAGTCTGCTACATGCATCACAACTTATCGATCATTAACTTCACCCAAAAATGATACTCGAAAACGTCAACAATAATGTTGGTGAGCTCGTAGGTTTGACCTTAAACTCAGTTGTTGTGCCAATATATAAAGCATTTGGACAATTGTGCTATATGACAGTGAACCCTAGTTCGTTTAGCAGCTGTAGAAGATGATTTTAGGGCCTAAAAACCCTATTGTACCTCTTTCAATTCATGTTTTAATCAAGTAAGGTTTACTTAATCATTCAATATGTCTATGTGTTGTGTGATTTATTGCTCTTGCTTTATTCTTAACATGCTTGGCTAAACCTATTATTGTGTTTATTTATGATTGTATGAAACCTAGAATGTAGATCTTAGTGATGTTGCTTCTTGTGATGGATGTGCATGTTAGGTCTTAGAAAACTAGCTTTCTGTCTATAATCGTTGTTGATATGTCTAGGGAAACGTGATTGTGTAGAAAGGATACCATCGGGTAACAGTCTTCATACTACCTTGCCCCCTAATATGGTTGATCCACTTTTAATGTATTTCACATGCACTTAGTAAACTCCTAGGGGCCGTGTAATAGTCTTCATACTACCTTGCATGTGCGTTGCTCTAGCGGCATACTAAGTAGACGGCGGGTTCGTGTAATTCGTTCATGCTTTAAGAAATAATTACATAGATCATCACAAGTGTGACAAGGCAACAACACTTGGAGAAGCAATCTAGGGAGTAATACATGATTAAATAGACACAATCTTTTATCTTATTGTTATCACCATTAGTTTAGATTATTATTTAGTTTAATAGCTAAAACCAAACCTCTCTCCAATTATATGATTTACCTGCTTTCCATAAAATACAAAAATACAAAAATAATCTTCCCTCAACCTCTAGAATTATGTTAGACCGTGATTAAGCCTTCCCAACTTATTCCTCGAGTGAACGATAAACAACCCCGAGTCTTGCCCATACTACACTACAACGATTAGGTGCACTACATAGGGAGTTGTAAAACTTTTAGTGTAGAAGTCTTACGACGACCGCACATCAATCATGTACCAAGACCTAGCATCTCCGTTAGTCTTATCACCAGCGTTTACCACCGCTTTTAGGGTCGCAACCCCGAATGACATACCACACCTAAAGCCTACCAACTAGAGCTATTTAGGGTGAAGAACCACACAGAAAGATCATACAACATATCGTACCAGCACATATTATTCACATACCAGTCATAAGCACATTAATTGTCCCAAAAACAAAATCACGTTTCGCACAGTTCAGAGAACAGTTTAAAACATATTTGAGTATCATTTTCCCTCAACGAAAAAGATTTAAAAAGTGGAGCTACAAGAACTCACCTCAAGCAAGTCTTTATCAACCAAATCTCAATCACACAATCAAATGCAACGACGTCCGCACACGACCTAGTCCGGTTAATGTACCATTTTAATCATTCATTTCCAAAACAGTTCTCAGGTATGATGCATAGGGATTAGATGCTTGTTGTATGGTTACCTTAAAAGTTTTAGTGGTGTGATGGTTGACGACTTAACTCCAAAAATACTATATCAAACCCATATCTTAATACAATATACTTATACTATTTACGTAAAGTAGCTAAGAAATATTAGTAAATATTTATATTAATTAATATGCTTCGATAAGTCCATTCGATACACTTAGTTACCATAAATATATCGTTTATACTATACGAAATGAAACGTTTATGTTTGCTAAACATTTTAGAAAAGTTTCGAGAGAAACTATATTTTTCGTTTTTTAGTTGACTTATTAAAATAATAAAATAATAATACTTTATTATTAAAAATAAAAATTACGTTTTAAGTAAAAATTCTAAGTGTAAACTTTTTACGAAATTTTGGCATGACCCGTACTTATATATGTCGTTTCCCAAAGTTTTTATACCTTACTTTCAAACACTTTTCACAATTCAACCATTTTCGACAAAACCTCAAAATCGTATTTCGCCATGTTTTCCAATTTATATTTCCCCCAAAACAACCTTCAAATACATTTCATAATCACATCTCACCTTTCAAAAGTTCGCCAAAATCCTTAAAACAACAATTTAAAGCTTATTGGGCTATAAGGCTCAATAAGGGTCCATTATGTTTTTTATATATCCAATATACGTTCTAAGCTCAAAACCAAGGCTCATTAGTATATATAAATCTAATATAATAAGTAACCAAATAATCTGGACCACAATAAGCCATCAATAAGCCACGGCTTGTTGATGCTTATTGGGCCGTGAGCCCACAAGCTCCAAAAATATATATATCAAGCTTAGAAATAAGCGAATAAGCTACGTATCGCATTTGGTTATCACCATAAGCTATAATAATAATCCACAAAATACAACATACTAGATTAATAACCAAAAACACTTTCCTTGTGTTACCCTAAATTTTCGAGAGCCAATAAGCTCAAAATAAGCCATTCGAACCTTATAAATAAGCCAAAATAAGCCATATACAAAATAAGCCACATAGCAAATACATGTTTTTCAACCATCACGACCACAATATCAAAACTAACAAAACGCCTTTGTTTCTTTCTTAAGTTCGACGCCAAACAACACCCTTTTCCATTCGTTTTGTTTTCAAATTTTGATTTTTACGACGATGAACTTGTACAACAAACATCTATGCACCATTAACTATACAAAAGGACAATTTAAATTTAAATTTGAAAAACTTACAAGAATGGTCTTCAAAAATTTATTTCGACGTGAACCGGACAACCTAAACGTTGTTTAAATGAATACTTGAACACTAGGAGCACTCTACAACTCTTGGACCTTCATGTTTTCTTGATCAAAGATTGAAAATATATGTGTTTGTGTGTGTGCTTGGTCGGACGAACACACATAAGTGTGTGTGTTATTATTTTTTTTGAAAATGAAAGAATGAAGAGAAATTCTATGGTGGTAAGAATATATTAGTACTAGGCATAGACACATTTGCTAGAAAATAGCCATTTTGTCCCCCCTGTTATAGGATCCTATGGGTCTCGGGTCTTTCTTTTCATGTCGCGATCACTTAAAACTCATAAAATTTGATCGTAAAATATTCCCCGAAGTTAATTAGCATTTTTATTCACCTTAAAAATACTTTTCCAATAACTTAGAGTATTTACTTGACATATTTCCGCGTTTAATTCCTCAAAACTCATTTTAGACATTTACGGACATGTCGGGACTCGTTTTTGGCATTTCTCAAAAATTCAAGGGTCAATCACCTGGAACTTACATAACATAATAATATCCTCTAAAATACACAATAAACCATGAGACATCTTGAATCTCATAAATTCACCACCATCAACACGGTATAAATTTCTGATTAAACTGACAAACGTCAAATAGTCGAAGGACTAATATTAGAATATCCGAAGCACAAAAGGGCAAAGGTTACATTCTACCCCCTTTAAAAGAATTTCGCCCTCGAAATTCAACTACTATCAGCACTAAACAAATGTAGATACTTAAGCTTCATATGATCATCATGTTCCCGCGTGAATTCAGGCCTACGTTTGGAATTCCATCGAACCTTGACGATGGCAATTATACTCCGCTTCAACTTCTTGAACTCTTGTTCTAAGATTTCCACAGGTTCTTCCACAAAATTCAACTTAGCATCTACTCGGATATCATCTAACGGCACTTGCAGTGTTGGATCAGCCAAACACTTCTTAAGGTTCGACACGTGGAATGTGTTATGAACACCATTCAACTCCTCAGGCAAATCTAATCGATAGGTTACTAGGCCTACCTTCTCAATGATCTCGAAAGGTCCAACAAACCCAGGTGCTAATTTCCATTTCTTCCCAAAGCGTACCACACCTTTCCAAGGCGACACTTTGAGCAAGACATAGTCACCTACACTAAACTCTAGAGGCTTCCTCCTCTTATCAGCATAACTTTTCTGACGATCATGCGCAACCTTAAGTCTATCCTTAATCTGCGAGATCTTCTCAGTGGTCTCTTGCTCTAACTCAGGTCCTATCAACTGACATTCTCTAACCTCTGCCTACATAATCGGGGAACGACACTTCCTACCATACAAAGCTTCAAACGGCGCACATCTCATACTATAATGATAAATATTGTTATATGAAAACCCAACTAATAGAAGATGAACATCCCAACTTCCCTAGAAGTCTAGGACGCACGCTTTAAGCATGTATTCCAAAGTATGAATAGTATACTCACTCTGACCGTCGGTCTGAGGGTGGTAAGTCGTACTCATGTCTAACTGGGTTCCTAATGCCTCATGCATTGACTGCCAAAACCTTGACCTAAACCGACTATCACAATCAGATATGATCGAGATCGGCACACCATGCCTAGCAACAATCTCATTCAAGTATAACCTAGTCAATCTATCCATCTTATAATCCTCACGCATAGGTAGAAAATGAGCAGACTTAGTCAATCGATCCACAATGATCCAGATTATGTCATACCCATCACTAGTCCTTGGTAACTTAGCCACAAAATCCATTGCTATCCCTTCCCATTTCTATTTGGGAATCTCAGGTTGTTGGAGCAAGCTAGATGGCCTTTGATGCTCAGCCTTAACCTTCAAACAAGTCAAACACCTACTAATATCAACAACTATATCCTTTTTCATTCCCGACCACAAATACCTATCTCTAAGGTCATAATACATCTTATCAGCTCCTGGGTGTACAAAGTACTTCGACTTATGGGCTTCGTCCATTATCAGGGTTCTCATATCACCCTTCAAAGAGACCTATATTCGATCCAGGTAATACAAAGCTCCATCAATCCTAAGTTTAACCATCTCATCTAAACCTTTTTGCAATCCCGCAGACTTACCAGACACCTCCTTCTGAGCCGCTAGTATCCTATCCTTGATACTTGACTGAAAGGTCATATTCATAGCCCTAACTCTCTTAGGTTTCACTCTCTCTTTTCTACTTAGTGCATCAGCTACTACATCCGCCTTACCAGGATGGTAGCGAATTTCACAGTCATAATCACTAAAAAGCTCTATCGCATATTCAACTCTTTTTAACTAAAGATGTGCTGGAGACTCTTATGATCCGTGTATATGACACTATTTGTCCTATACAAATAATGTCTCCAAATCCTAAGTGCAAATACAACCACACCCAGTTCTAAATAATGGGTGGTGTAATTCTTCTCGTGAATTTTCAACTGCCTAGATGCATAAGCTATCACATTACCTCTTTGCATTAACACACATCCTAATCCTAGGCCTGACGCATCACAATATACCATAAAATCTTCCGGACCATCGGTGAGAGATAAAACAGGTGCATTACACAACTTATCCTTCAACGTTTGAAATGCATTCTCCTGCTCCTCACCACAGTCGTAGGTCTTACTTTTCCGAGTCAAGACAGTAAGCGACTTAGCTATCTTAGAAAAGTCCTCAATGAACCTACGATAATACCCTGCCAATCCTAAGAATGAACGAACCTCAGACGAAGTTCTAGGGGCTTTCCAGCTTATAACATCAAATATTTAAACCTTTTTGGTGGCAAAATACTCCCTAAAATACATGAAAATGTTTCACTAACACTAGAAAATAAGATATTTTCTATTGTTTTGTAGTTTTTAGGTGAAATGCAGGAAAGTGACAAGAAACAAGGGAAAAGGACTTAAAGTGTAAATTCTGAAGAATGTTACGGTGTAACACCAAAAATGGTTACGCCGTAACATAAATTAAGCAAGTACGAAGATCAAGGAAGACTTTACGGCGTAACACTATATCTAGTTACGCCGTAACCTTGTATTTGGAAGGAAATCTCATCAAAGTTATAGTTATGGCGTAACACCTTATCCAGTTACGCCGTAACCATGAAGATCCACAAATATGGAATCAAGATCATTTACATATGGAAGTTATATGAAGGTAATGGCGTAACACCGTATCTGGTTACGCCGTAACAGCTGCTTAATTATGGAATGTCATGTAAGTTGGTTACGGCGTAACACCTTTATTGGTTACGCCGTAACAGGTACGCGAACTATAAATAGAGGCCTCATTTAAGCTATTCCGACATCACTTCCTCCACAGCCAATTAGAGAGGTGACAAAGGCTTCTAACTTTCGAAGAATTCCACCTGGAGTCCAAGGGAGATCACACGTTACTTACTTTTTGTATTTAATCATTCAAATTACAACTCCTGTAAGAATTATGAGTTTTCAATATATGAGTTCTTTTATCTCTTACTGTGTTTCCATTACCATGAGCGGCTAAGCACTTAAAGTGCTGGCCTAGTTATGTAGTTACTTTTGTTATGATTATTTCTTGTTAAATTATGGTTTCATTAGATATTCCTTGACTATCGTGTAACCCTAGGTTTTGGTAGTACGGGTGGTTTGGACCTAGCTTGCCTTATTAATGAGATTACCTTGTCATGATGGGATCCAATAGTACTCAAGGAGGATTACTAACTCCTTTAACCTGGTGTAGGAACTGACTCGGAAAGGTTCATTCGCACTATCACTCGATACTAAAAAGCACGGAAACTCTTTCATAGGGGGTTAATAATCTTAATAGGTTATTAGATATGTTTTGTGAATAGTTGGGATTAATCACTGCAACCTGGATAACCTACCTCCCAGATGATTCAGACTGATTCGGAATCGCATGGAGTAATGATAGACTGTATAATGCACATTTCAAGTCTATCTACCTTAGAAAACCGAGTATTGAGAACCATAGTTTAACATTGCAACAGGAAATTTTCTCATAACAATAATAATGAAGTACTAGGTTAGCAAGTTTTCCTCTTTAATATCTCCTATCCTTTTACTTTCAGTTATTTATTTTTTTGTATTGTTATTTATTTATTTCAAATCAAATTCTAAAAACCATTTTCAAACGTGGCCATTCAAATTAAAACCTAAATACAAACCTTAGCTCGGGGATGACCTCACTCGATTTAACATTCTATACTACCCACGATGGTTTTCCTGCCCGTTATGCGTCGTTTAAGTAGATCGAAGTTTTATTAAATTTAAAACTTGATAAAAATAAATATTTAAAAGAAAATACGCATCAAGTTTTTGGCGCCGTTGCCAGAGAGCTAAAAATTAGTAATAATTTAAATTATGTATATATTTCCTTTTTGTAATATATTCTGCTAGTTTTTCTTGTAAGTTTTTCAGATATGGAAGATGATGTAGACATCAGCGCGCTCACCATGGAGCAGTACATAGCTTTGATTCCATATGACATTAAAACAGGCATAGTGAACCCCAAGATTGGTGATGACGTCGAATTTGAGGTAAATGCAAACTTTATGAGGGAATTAAGACGAAAAATTTTCAGCACTGATGATGAAGACGCTTACGATATGCATACGGTATTAGAGATTGTGGATCTCTTCCACTTCTATGGCGTCACTCATGATGCTATTATGCTTAGGGGTTTTCCAATAACACTCAAGGGACGAGCCTTGAGATGGAAAAAGAGGCTTCCAACAGGGTCAATTCACTACATAGAGATCTCCTTAAAACAGAATTTATATGGAGAATATTGTCACCCGTTCATAACTAGCCAAGAAATTAGAAGAAATCCTTAATTTCAAGCAAGAAAGGGACAAAACATTGTATTATGCTTGGGAAAGACACAATGATCTTCTTTACTAATGTCCGCTGCACGATCTGAACTGTCAACAAAAGGTTCATATCTTCTACACTGGATTAGACATCCCCACTCGCAAAATTCTCAAATCTAACGGGTTTATTCCTCTGATGACACCAACACAAGCCCTAGAATCAATACAAGTCATAGCAAACCATTCACATAACTGGTATGATGAAACAACCACTATGGAAAGAATCAATGATGTCCTGGACAACGTTGATGCCATTCACAAAAGTTTCAAAGGGAAACATCTAACCAAGGAGTGCTCTCTCAAAAAAGAGAACGAGGCAATCAAGCATAGCAGATATATGGAATCCTTGGAAGAAACCATCATTAAATTTTGCGAAGACACAATTAAAAAAACAAAACGCGGATGATGAAAGGATGAGGAAGATCCTTAAAATACGGAATCCAAATATAAGGCCTTAAAACTAGAACAAAGAACCTACAGGAAAAAGCTTATCAATTAACCCATAAAGTCCTCACTAATACAGGAGAAAAAGTCAAGGCAATAACGACAATGGGTAAGGAAAACATGAAGGAGCCGGTTCCTCATGACTTACCACCTACGCCGTTTCTAAAACATTTGAAGGAACAAATGGGTAGCCCTTACAGAACTCGCGAAACCGTCCACATGATTGGAAATCCTAAGGAAATTCATAATGAGAAAGCTCAGGAAGATGAAGGGGACATGGATGTCGGTTGGGACATTACAAGCAAAGGATGTAGAAAGGCTGAGGTAATTTCTAACACCTACCATACACACTTTACCCAACCTTGAACAGTAAGTGCCACCATGTACTACACTGGGACTAGTCAATATAAGATAAATTTGTAAGGGAAATGGAACAGGAATATATGATATTCCTTTAAATGATAGTGTAATCCAACCTTTGACCCCTCAGACGATTCACATCACACAACCTAATGACGATTATGTAGCACCGGCTACAAATCCTATGTCTAACAAGCAATTAAACAAATTTGAGGAAGAATTTTCTCATATTACAGAGGTTGCCGAAAAAGAATATGATAACCCTGTTATAAAAACATATGATTGTAAGACCTTCATTCGGAAATTACTACACCAAGTGAGCCAATCATCAAGGGAAATGAAATTTCAACAGCAGTATGGTTCTAATTTGTCATTCCCCTATCCAGTAGCAATTCATGGTGTTTATTGCTACTCTCACTCGCACTTAATCTCGAATGAGGGAAGGAACGCCTTATTACTTGGCAAATAAGGGTGGATTCAAGCTCGTGACTCAAACAAAAACAAGCGCTTTATGGGAGGTACCCCATTACTATCTTTCATTCTGCACATTAGTTGGTTTGTATGTTTTCAACTTTGTTTTGCAGGATCCAGAAGCTAGGAGGCATTTATCTAGAACGGCTCGACTCATAATCATGTGGTAACTCTGCTAAAATTGCAGTAGTTATGGCGTAACATATTAAATTTAAGCCGTAACCACTAAAGTTACAACGTAACCCATTTCAAGGTTAAGCCGTAACACCTTAAAAACTTAAAATTTTTACCATTTGATTACGACGTAACCACTATGGTTACGCCGTAACCTCCTTCTGAAATATTAAAAATTTAAGTTTTAAGCATGTCTAAACCTTGTATACGTAAATGGACTTCGTGGGTATGTTCTCTAGAAGCCCTCATGAGACTAAACTCGTCCACTTGGGCCACCAAGTGGTTTAAAAGGCTTGTTGCATATGCTAAATGCAACCGTGATTCCTACGAAAGTGAGTTAGGTTTGTATTTCCTGTACACTTCTTGTAGAACGATTTTATGCTTTGGTTTGTTTCTGTGATCACAGGGGATAAAGAGCTTGCGGGAAGACGGAGATATAGATTTCCGCCCAATTTCAAATTTCAAAGCAATGCTCAGGGAGTTTCTTGTCTTAATTCTACTATTTTCTTATTATTTTCATTTCTTTATAGGGACATTTTACAAATCAAGTAGGGGGATGAGAGTATAATTAGTACTTGGCGTATGTTTTGCCTTTGATTTTCTAGTTTTATTTAAAAATTATGCCAATTTTAAATTTTTTTAACAAATTTTTTCTTAAATAACTAGAATTAATCTTTGCCGAATGCACATTACCCTTTATTATACTTGGTGAGATTTATGCCCAATATTCCATTTCCATCATATTATTCAAAAATCCACTAAAATATTGAGTGTGCTGGTAGTATTGTAGACTTTAGAACTTGGCTTGTACATCATTTCGAGACCAAATTGATTAGCAGGAATATATAGTTTAAGAAGGCAACACTTAGGAAATCACCCAAATAGCCTATACGTGTGCGGTTATCGACTTGTTACACTGACTTGTCGATCTCCCGTGATAAACCCTTCTGTTGCACTCATTATTAGTCCAAAATACCCATAGATCACCCTTGTTGAACCAATCTATGTTTTCACCATAACTTTAAATGTTTCGTTACACCATTTTACCTTAGCCTACCATGTAGTCTTTATTTTCTTTATGTTGAAATCTTTGGCTACTTAAGTCCATGGTTCGGGGGAATGGGAACGAGAATTATATACTTTTGTGGAAGACCAATCAATAATGATCTATCAAGACCCCCCTGTACCACCACTATAGACATTGTTTATCTTAAGTGGGGGGGGGGGGGATGTACGTGTAATATCAAATATTGCAGGGGCAATAATTAAAGATATAAACCCATGTAGCATTTGCATATTTACCATGAAGAAAAGAGGGTGCAACAAAAAGGCCACCCATGTGCTAAAAATATAAAGATGGTGCAAAATAAAAAAATATAATAAAAAATAGAGCTAGTAGCCCATAATTGCACCAAAACATCTCTGTAAAATAGAGCCAATAGCCCATTATTACACCAATACTTATGAAGAATAGAGCTAGTAGCCCATTATTGAAGATCAGATTTTCAGACTTTGACTCTTGGACCCATGAATGGACAATAGCTAGTTATAACAATCTTAGATTACTTTAGAGTATTTGTTTTGTGTTCTTACATTATCAACCATTAAATGTGTATCCTATGTCTATCCTAACCCTTAATCACCCTTTAAACTATAATACCCTTGTTGCTTTTGAGAATTCTTTAGACCCTAATTCTAACTGGTGCAGATTTGTGTACTTTTCAAGCTTATGATTGAATACATGTGGTATGCGTTTAATTACACATACCTTTCAACATTAAAACCGGACTTAAATGACCAAAAACGTACCAAAAATACATTGTATTTGTATGTTTTCACTTATTTTGTGTAGGAAACGGATATCCGACAAAAGGACGGAAAAAAAACGGACAAAATCAAGCACAGAATGGAAAAGCATGGAACAGCCAAAGTCAAGTCAAAATCAAAGTCAACCCAGAAAAAGTCAACAATCAATACCGAAGCCGACATAGAAGAATACACAATGGGTCAAACCCGTACCCATTTAATGGGCCAGGAAAGCCCATTAGTATATTTATTAAAGACTTTGAAGCCCAATCCGAATTTAAAAAGCCCATCTCAAAATAATAGGCCCATAACCTATCAAAAAGACCAATGTAAACTCCAAGGACTAATTTTGCCCGAGTCCCAAAATTATTTCATAAGAAAAATGGTGGGAATAATTTTTATACATATGAGGGACTGAACCTTCCAATCCTTTAAAGTTGTACCCCAAAAGACTGATTTTGCAAGAGATACATATATGTTGAAGGGTTGTTTCTGCCACTTTCCCAAAATTGTTACACTATAAGGACTGAATTTGCAAAACCCTTATAACATTTGAGGGACCAATCTTGGACAAGCCAAAACTCACCCTTATAAACTCAAATGCGTATACTGTATATCTTCCTCCTAACTTTCCCGCCAAAATCACAAACCCCACAATCTGTCCCTTTCATACTTCGTTGACCTCACCACAACACTCCAAACCCTTCACAATCATAAACCCCACCTCCCCCACATGGTCAATGTCCACGGTGGCAATCTAAAAACCCTCAATTCGATCAATGGTTGATATAATCTTGATTGGGCAACACTCAAAATGAAGGGCTACGATTGGGTTTGTGTTTCTACACACACAACAAACACACAAGACTCATTTCACTCAGCAAACAAGCACACAAGGAAGAAGACAAAGACAAAGACAAAGAGAAGAAAACTTAGCTCGTAGTCTATATAAGCTTGTAAGCCCTTGAGAAAAAGGGTGTAGAATTAGTTCAGTAGTCTTTAGTTAAAAACTAGTATAATTTTTTACTTTGTAATGTTCTTTTAAAGTTTAATGAGAATTCAACTTATTTCCTTAAATTGTGTTCTAAGTTTTTATCTTAACTAGTGTTTCTTTTAAGTTCATATAAGTTCTCAATTAAGTAATTTATCAACCTGTTTAATTTAATACAAGAATTCAAGAGAAAAAACCAAAAAGAAAAAAAAAGAGTGTTGAATTTAAGCTTATTGGATGAATGAGCAGTCATGGAAGGCTCATTGGGTTTGTAGTTTAGCTTATTTATAAGCTAAGGGTAGGTTTAGAGCTCATTTAGGTTTTATATACTCCTGTTTTGAGCAAGGAGTTAAGGTACAATTCTTTTTAAATTTTTTCTGTCTGTAGTAATTGTAAAATCTGTTTTTAAAAAGTTAAAGGGGTGTTTGGTACAAGCTTAAAATGGGTCAAAATTTTGTTGTAATGGGTTGGGGCCATTTGGCCAACTTTGGCTAGCATTATTAAGCTTATGTGAAGCTGTTTTCCAAAAAGATTAAGTTTAAAAAGAGTTTTTCAAGTTTACTTTTTGTTTTCTTAAAACTGTTGGAAATTCATAAGGTTCAAAAAGCTTATTGGGTTAAGCTATTGTAAACCAGAATTAAGGGTCAATTTGGTGTCATTTGTGTGTGTTAAAATCAACTAGTTAAGTCTTTAGGGGTCACTTGCAATTTGTTATAATCTGTCAACATGTTTTTAAGTTTTTCAAAAGTCAAAATGTGCCCCATTTTCATTCTCAAAAATCAGATGGCAAACATTGTTGTTAGGTCCTAAATTTTTGTGCATAAGTTCAATTTGAGCCTTTTCAAATCTGTTTCAAGTCATTTTTACAATTCAGGCTTATTTGGGTGCTTATTTTTATTATTATTATTTTTTAAGCAAAATTCCTTTTTCAAAGTACCCTGGTGCTAGAGGCCAGATTTCAAACCAACTTTTCTGGCTTATTTGTGAGTGTCTACCCAAGTCATTGGTTTTTCTAGAAAGCCAATAAGCTCATTTATTAAGCCCTAGATTTTCAGACCTTAATCTGCCCTTTTGATTGTTTATTTTTAAGCACAAAGTGACTTGTTTTCCTGTTTTGTATGCTAAGAGTAGAAAATTGCTTATTTTCTTTTTCCAGCTTATTAGGTGCTTTTTAGTAATTTATCTTTGTTCTTAGTTACTTATTAAGTCTGTTTTGTGTTTGTCTTTGCTTATTTTTAACTACCATTGCTTAAGTTGTGCTAAAAATCAAAGTAAGAAAAGCCATTGTGCCTTTAGGTAATTTAAGCATACTGTCTGTCTTATAGCTCTTTTCTGGCTTATTTTGTAGTTTTTATTTGTTGGTTTTTGTTTTCCTCTGCTTATTAAGTGTGCCTTTGTAACTGTGTGTGCTTATTGTTCCTTTCATTTTAGCTTATTTTTGCTAAAAACCAAAGAAAAGATAGCATTTTAAGCCTTTAAGCCAATTAAGTATTCTGTCAGCATTTTAGGTGCTTTTTCTGGCTTATTTACTCACTTTCACCAAAACTTGTAGTTACAAAAAATGATAAGCTCAATGTGCTTAATTAGTTTGTAATAAAAAATTTGAATTTAAAATTGTTACTGTAGCAAAAAAAAATAGAGTGAGTGGGACTCGAACCCCTCACCTCCCGTTCACAACACACACATCCTACCGTTTGCCCTTGGGTCTTTTTCAAGACTTGAGTTGCAACATTTAATATAAGTCCACTTTTAGCCTTTAAGCTTTAAGCTCGTTTGGGCTTATTCTGAGCTTATTTATAAGCTCAATTTCTAGTTTTTTATTTTTCTTAGATTTGTTTTAACTTTAAGTATTTTTCATAATTTTTTTTTCAGAATTTTTTATCAACATTTAGTATTTTTAATATTTTATTTTCTTTAAAATCTTATTTAATTCATAAAAAATAGAAAAATTATCAAAAAAAAATATTTTTCTTTTTTTAGAAAATTTTCTTTAGTCATATTTTACGTAGGAAAAATATAAAATCTTTCGTAGGGTCATTTTTACAAAAATTCAATTTTTAAAGAACGGTTTTCGTCCCGGTTTTCGTTTTGACTCGTTTTTAACTCAAATTAACTCCGTTTTTAGTCTAGTTTTTTTTAAACTTCATTTTTAGTCATTTTTAGCTCATTAAAAGAAGAAACTAAATTTTAGGATTAAAATTTAACATTTTAGGTTTTTAAAGCTTGCGTTTTTACGTTTCCATCTACATTTTAGGTTTTAATTGTTCTAGCTTTCGTTTTTAGGTTTTCTTTAATCGTTTTTGCATTTTAATTAGAAAAATCAATTCCAAATCCTTTCTCATTCAAGCATTTATCACCAAATCGAATTTCGACTTTCCAATCCGCTCCTCGTCGGGATAAACGACCCGGGAATTATACTCCCAGATATACTTTGATTTTCTTTGTAGATTTTGACTTATTACCTTGGTCAAAGGTACTTTGTCAAGATTTGCTTAAGTATATATACATATACTAACAAACCAATTTTTGGCGCCGCTGCCGGGGAGGAGTGCAAAAGAGTTTGTCATTCCGAAGTTTGACAATTAGTGCTTTGAAGATCCTTCATTTTGAAGTTATTTTCTTTATAAAAATATAAAAATATAAATATATTTTTCATTTCTTTTTAGTATATATTTATAAAATCAAGAAAAACCAAAAATATAAAAGCATTATCCTTAATTATCAATAAAAATCAACAAGTTGGTAAAAGAACACCAACGTATAATATCTTCAACTGAGATATTATCCATTAATAAGTTCCCGAACCAAAGAATCAAAAACTTACCTTTTGTATCACTTGCGAGGTACGGATCAAATATTTAAACCTTTTTGGTGTGCAAAATACCCACATACACCCCTAAAAAATCTCGAACTGTTAGTCCACTACTACACTTCTTGAAAAATGACAGATAGTTCTTCTATTGTTGTTGTAGTTTACTTCTAAACGGTGAGAATGCAAGAAAGTGACGAAGAAATCAAGCGGACATACAAGGGGACTTCTTAAGCAGTAAAAACAAAAACAGTCTATGAAGAATGTCTTGACGAGCGTAAAACACCACAAAATAGTTACTGACGCCGTAACACATAAATTGAAGCGCGTTACGAAGATCAAGGGAAGACTATTACGGCGTAACACTATATCTAGTTATGCCGTAACCCTATACTTTTGGGAAGGAAATTTCGTCTAAGTTACTAAAAGTGTACAGGCATACACCTTATCCCAGTTTAGCGCCGTAACCAGAAGATCCACAGAATAATGAGCGATGGCGAAGATCAACAGTACAAATTCAGTATCATACGGCGAAGGTATACACACGCGTAACAACCGATATCTACGGGGAAACGCCGTAAACACTACTTAATATGTAATAGCCGTGAGTAAAGTTCAGTTAGACGCTGTAACACCTTTACTGGTTACGACCAAAACATGAGTACGATAACTATAACAATAAGGCCTCATCATAGCTATTTGCTGATCCATCGACTTCGTCGACAACCAATTGACAAGTCAGGCGACAACAAGGCCGTCCCTACTTTCGAAGAATTCCACCAGATCCAAAGGGAGATCACACTTTACTTATTTTTGTATTTAATCTTTCAAATTAAGCGATACCGTAAGAATTAAAGATTTTTTAATATATGATTTCTTCTAGATCTCTTAATGTGTGTTTCCGTCACCGGATAGCGGCTAAGCAGCGAGAGACAAGAGTGTCTGCGCCTAGTTATGTAGTTTACGATTTGTATATGATTATTTCTTGTATACAAATATGGTTTCAATAGATATTCCTTGACTACGTGTAACCCTGGAGGTTTTGGTAGTCTCACGGGAGGTTGGACCTCGCTTGCCCATTAATACATTTCACTTGATCATATTGGGATCCAATGGGTACAGGGAGGAATCACATACCTCCTTACCTGTTGTAGAAACTCACACAGTTCACAACGCACTTATCAAACTCGAATACTCTTAACAAAGCATCAAATCTCTTTTCAGAGGGGGTTAATAATTTCAATAGGTTATAGATAATAGTTACTTAGGAGACGAATAGTTGGATTGAATCACTACAAGGCCTGGATAAGCCATACCTCCAGACGAACATTCAGGACTAATTCGGAATCTACAAGAGTGCGCTATGGCGATAGGACGGTTATAATGGCACAATTTAAGTGTCTACCTGACCTTAGAAACCAGTAACAATGACAAACCATAGTTTGACATGCAACGAGGAAACATATCTTCTCATAACAATAGTAATGAATGTAACTAGGTTAGCACGTTTTCTCTCTTGGATATTCTTCCTATCCTTTAACTTTTGTTATTTAATTTAAATATTGGGTATGTGTTTATTTCTATCGGTTATTTCATCATCAAATTCAAAAGGGAACACATTTATCAAAAACGTAACATATTCAAGATCATAAGGGTAACTGAAGGTAAATCCTTAGCCTAGGGACGACCTCGTGATTTACACATTCTATACTCCCAGAACATAGCGCAGCAGGGTTGCTCTGCCCGTGGGTGGTGGGCGTCATTAAGGAGGTGCGACGAGTTTATAAATATTACATATTATTGACTTATAAAAACAATAATTAAAAGAATAATACGTCATCACACACTCTGATAACAACGCATTAATCTTACTAGTTCTCATGAATACCACTCCATTAGGTTCACATGTCCTAGAAACTATACTTCTCACAAACGAGATTCACACTTAGAAAACTTAGCATACATTTTTTTTTGAGAAAATTCTAAGACAAAACCTAGGTGCATTCTTCATGCTCGTTGCATGGGTCTTCGAATAGATAAAAAATATCATCAATGAACACTATCACAAACTTGTCTAGATATGGCCTACACACTCGGTTTATCAGATCCATGAATACCGCTAGTGCGTCAGTCAAACCAAAGGGCATTACTGTGAACTCGAAATGTCCATAACGAGTTTTAAACGCAGTCTTTGGAATGTCATCCTCGTGCACTCTCAACTGATGGTATCCGGACCTAAGGTTTATCTTAGAGAAGTACTGTGATCCTTGAAGTTTGTCAAATAAGTCGTCTATTCTAGGGAGTGGATAACAGTTCTTAATGGTCAACTTGTTCAATTCTCTATAATCAATACACATCCTAAAGGATCCGTTCTTTTTCTTAACGAACAATACCGATGCTCCCCAAGGCGATGAGCTTGGTCGAATGAAACCTTTGTCTTGTAGTTCCTTGAGTTGACCCGACAACTCCTCAAATTCAGAAGGTTCCAAACGATATGGAGACTTTGCAACCGACATCGCTTCAGGGACTAACTCAATTCGAAACTCGATTTCCGGAATAGACGGCAATCCATATAGATCATCCGGGAATACCTCGAGAAAGTCTTTCATTACTACGATCTCTTCTTGTTTCTTTTCTTTAGCCTTAGCACTCATTAACTGCCTCATATTTTCTTTTGATTTCTCTCCTAATACTCTAAGCACCTTGCTATCTAGTAGTGGTATCCTCACTACTTTCTCATGACAAATTATTATAGCCTTATGGTCAGACAACCAATCCATTCATATGATTACATCAAAACTCCCACTTCCAAAGGGTATCAAGTTAAAACTTAATTCACTAGGTTCTATGCCTAACAGAGGTATAAAGGTAGTGGAAACAAAGCTATAGTCGGCGCCAGAGTCAAATAAGGTAGTGGCATAATGATCGTTTAGAGTAAACGTACCCGTCATAATGTTCGGGTCCTAGCAAGCCTCCTCTCCTCCCAACATGAATGCCCTACCTCTTGCCTGATTTCCTTGGTTCCCACGACCATGACCCCCATTAACAGCCACAACTTGGTTCTGATGGTTTACCCTGGGCCTCTGGCCGGATTCAACCTAGGACAAGCCGACTTGATATGATCAGTACTACCACACTCGTAACAAGTCCTAGCAACTGGGTTCCTAGCATTGACGAGGTTCACATTCCTAGGCGTCACTCTATAATACTTAGCAAAATGACCTAGGCGGTTACAGTTGAAACAAGAGCAACAAGGTGTCTCAGGTGAATGGTGATAGTTGTAGGTGGTATACTTGGGTGTTGTACCCATGTACTCTCTCCTAACAGGGTTTGCGGTTGTACAAAGACATTTCTAGTCCTAGTCCTTTTGTTGTCATCTCTTACATTTCCATCCCTACTAGGTTCTCCTCCATTTCCTCTCTTCTCATGGTTCTTTTTTATGGATCCATTCCTAAGGGCTTCATCAGTCAATGTGCTAGTTATCTGCACGGCCTTTTGGATAGTCTTTGGCTCCGTTGCTGCCACCATTCCTTGAATTTGTGGAGCAAGGTCATACACATACCTTTCAATCCTCTTACCTTTAGGGGTTACTAAGTGAGGCACTAACCTAGCCAACTCATGAAACCTATCGGTATACGCAGCATGGCCAGCCCCGACCATGGCGTGATTCTACAACTCAGTTTCTAACTTTTGCATCTCATTACTCGGGCAAAATTCCTCTCTAGTCAAAATCTTAAAGTCTTCCCAAGACATACCTACAGTGGCTTCTTGACCTTGTGTGTGGATTTGAGAGTTCCACCATGTAAGAGCCTTACCAACAAATGAACCAGCAGTGTACTTCACTTTCTGACTATCCCTACACCTACTCATATCCTGAACTGACTCCATCTTCTTAATCCAACGGGTATACACTATAACACCTCCCTTACCATCATACTCCATAGGGTTACAAGCTAAGAACTCCTTATAGGTACAACCTCTACTAACATCACCCCGGATGTTATCGTCGACGGCATCGCCGTTTTGATTCCTACCATTTCCTTGACCTCTATCTTGGTCACCTACTTGGGCTACAATAGTGGGAAGTAAATTCTGCAACTGCTGTGCAATGATGGTGGAGAAGTCGGGGACTCCGTTAACACCATCATTCACCTCACTACCCTGACCACCTATTTGGCCACCTTGACCATCCATCTTATCATCACCATGATCACCAGAACGACCTCTAGTCATACCACCACCTCTACCAACTCGTCCACCTGTTCCCCCTCCTCGTGATTCAACAGCAGGTTGGCCAACACTTCAAGTCGTCATCATTGGCGGCATTATCTACACGAGGGAGAACATGGGCAAGGTTAGGTAGGTGGAACGGTCAATACGTATAGGATAACTTGATATATTATACTACGCCTACTAGGGTCCTAAGGTGTCAACATCGATTTGTGTGAACGAAAATGCTAAATACTCTTGAGTCGTGATACGTTTATAACTACGTTGGCCACTACATTTATACCCACATCCTTTCCCAGTGGTACTTAGTATTAGGCTCACACATTTCAAATGAATGACTTAACTAATGTTATACCCTATATCCACATAAGTTATAAGCAGAACACCGCGCACATAGATCCTATAATGCAACTATATGAAGGTTCCTAGGTTATAGTCTAGGCCGAACCACCTAGTTCTTTATAACCTTGGCTCTGATTATCATTTCTGTTACACCCCGTCAGCGGCGGAAACACGAGAATGCAACATAATGATCAATCATAACACAAGATACAAAATAGAGAAAACTAAAATGCATTAATGAAAGAGTGTAATGATGACCATCAACCTCAATACCACCTTGAGTGATGTCCCAATAAAAAACACAACACATAGTCGCCATTTATTACAACCAAAAGCCCACACAGGGGTCCATACAATCCTAACTCCAAATCCTCAAGAAATGAAATTTATAACCTACACCAAAAGCAAGACTTCTCAAACAATACTCCTACGGGATTCTCTAAAAGTATGCTACATGCATCACAACTTATCGATCATTAACTTCACCTGAAAATGATACTCGAAACGTCAACAATAATGTTGGTGAGCTCGTAGGTTTGACCTTAAACTCAGTTGTTGTGCCAATATCTCAAACAGTTGGACAATTGTGCTATATGACAGTGAATATATGCAATCAATCACAAACCCATGACTTAGCATCCCCGCTAATCATGTACCAAGACCTAGCATCCCCGCTAGTCTTATCACCAGCGTGTACCACCGCTCTTAGGGTCGCAACCCCTACCACATCTAAAGCCTACCAGCTATATTGTCCACAATTATACAATTTTATTCTATACATAAGCAGGACAGTGGGGGTGACCACAATCGCCACGACGAGAGAGCGCACGTATAAGAGAGCCTATCTAGGGGGGATTGCTCGGAGGGTAAAAGACAGAGTCTATGATTAGTCTCTGTTTGTATTGATCTACTACATGAACAGGTTCCTAGTACTTCAGACATAGTCTAGGATCCGAACCACCTTAGTGTTCTCTTTTAATAACTTCATGCTCTGATTATCATATTCTGTATATTACAATAAGGCAGGGTGCCGGGATGTCCTCGTGCAAAGCGGTGGCGGAAACATCAGAATGCAACATAATGATCAATCATAACACAAGATACAAAATAGAGAAAACTAAAATGCATTAATGGAAGAGTGTCATGATGACCATCAACCTCAATACTACCTTGAGTGATGTCCCAACAAGAACACAACACATAGTCGCCATTTATTACAAAGCCATTGAAGGCCCACACAGGGTCGCATACAATCCTAACGTCCGAAATCCTCAAGAAATGTATAATTTATAAATCCTACGAAGTTGTGTGTATTGGGGCAAGGGGCCAAAAGCACTGACGATTCTCAAACAATAATCTCTCCGCAGCGGTGAGAGTCTCTAGACGTATGCAGGGGTGAGCAGGGTGGCTATCACAACTTTTATCGACATGATTCCAAACTTCCTCCTCGTGTCTAACTTCAGTCATACTCGTGAGAAGGGGGGGCGTCGCGACGGGCTAATGTCTGTGCTATATGGTTGTGTGTGTGGGAGATCTCGTAGGTTTGACCTTAAACCCAGTTGTTGTGCAAATCTCCAAACCGTTGGACAATTGTGTGCTATAGGAGGTGTGACTGAGATGGAATTAAGGTATGGCCATTCAACCTACAACAATACGCCTCTGGAGGATCTTTACAACGTCGCCTGTGGACGTATTCATATGAGACCAAACCTCTGCATGGCGGGGGCGTTACTCTGGCAGATGTGGCTATAAGTCATCCATGTCTGAGAGTGGAACCTGAGCCGGGGGGGGTAAGCGTCTGGTAAGTGTGGTCAACCCCGGGGGGGAATGACATACCAGCACGCTAAAGCCTACCAGCTAGAGCTATTTACAGGGTGAGAAGCGGGACGGGCACAACAGAAAGATCGGAGACAGTCACATATCGTACTAGCACATATTATTCACATAGCAGTCATAAGCACATTAATTGTCTCAAAAACAAAACTACGTTTCACACAGTTTAGAAAACAGTTCAAAACATATTTGAGTATCATTTCCCCCCAACAGAAAAGATTTAAAAAGTAGGGCTACGGGAACTCACCTCAAGCAAGTCTTTATCAACTAAATCTCAATCACACAAGCAAATGCAACGACGTCCGCACACGACCTAGTTAAATTAATGTCCCATTTTAAGCATTCATTTTCAAAGCAGTTCTCAGGTATGATGCATAGGGATTAGATGCTTGTTGTACGGTTATCTTAAAAGTTTTAGTGGTGTGATGGTTGACGATTTAACTCCAAAAATACTATATCAAACTCATATCTTAATACAATATACTTATACTATTTACTTAAAGTAGTTAAGTAATATTAGTAAATATTTATATTAATTAATATGCTTCGATAAGTCCATTCGGTACACATTGTTACCATAAATATATCGTTTATACTATACGAAATTAAAAGTTTGTGTTTGCTAAACATTTTTAAAAAGTTTCGAGAAAAACTATATTTTTCGTCTTTTAGTCGACTTATTAAAATAATAAAATAATAATATTTTATTATTAAAAATAAAAATTACGTTTTAAGTAAAAATTCTAAGTGTAAACTATTTACGAAATTTCGGCATGACCCGTATGTATATATGTCGTTTCCCAAAGTTTTTATACCTTACTTTCAAACACTTTTCACAATTCAACCCTTTTCGACAAAACCTCAAAACCGCATTTCACCACGTTTTCCAATTCATATTTCCCCCAAAACAACCTTCAAATACCTTTCATAATCACATCTCACCTTTCAAAAGTTCGTCAAAATCCTTAAAACAACAATTTAAAGCTTATTGGGCTTTAAGGCCCAATAAGGGTCCATTACGGTTTTTATATATCCAATATACGTTCTAAGCTCAAAATCAAGGCTCATTAATAAATATAAGTCTAATATAATAAGTAACCAAATAATCTGGACCACAATAAGCCATCAATAAGCCACGGCTTGTTGATGCTTATTGGGCCGTGAGTCCACAAGCTCCAAAAATATATATATCAAGCTTAAAAATAAGTGAATAAGCTACGTATCACATTTGGTTATCATCATAAGCTATAATAATAATCCACAAAAATACGATATACTAAAGTAATAACCAAAAACACTTTCCTTGTGTTACCCCAAATTTTCGAGAACCAATAAGCTTAAGCCATTCGAACCTTATAAATAAGCCAAAATAAGCCATATACAAAATAAGCCACATAACAAATACATGTTTTTCAGCCATCACGACCGCAATATCAAAACTAACAAAACCCCTTTATTTCTTTCTTAAATTCGACGCAAAACAACACCCTTTTTCCATTCGTTTTGTTTTCAAATTTTGATTTTTACGACGATCAACTTGTACAACTAACATCTATGCACCATTAACTATACAAAAGGACAAGTTAAATTTAAATTTGAAAAATTACAAGAATGGTCTTCAAAAATTTATTTCGACGCGAACCGGACAACCCAAACGTTGTTTAAATGAATACCCGAACACTAGAAACACTCTACAACTCTTGGACCTTCATGTTTTTTTTTATTAAAGTTTGAAAATATATGTGTTGTGTGTGTGCTTGGTCGGACGAACACACCCAAGTGTGTATGTGTGTTATTTTTTTGAAAATGAAAGAATGAAGAGAAATGTTGTGGTGGTAAGAATATATTAGTATTAGGCATAGACACATTTGCTAGAAAATAGCCATTTTGTTCCCCCTTGACTCTCATGACCGGTTATAGGATCCCATGAGGTCTCGGGTCTTTCTTTTCGTCTCGGGATCACTTAAAACTCATAAATCTTGATCGTAAAATATTCTCCGAAGTTAATTAGCATTTTTATTCACCTTAAAAATACTTTTTCAATAACTTAGAGTATTTACTTGACATATTTCCGCGTTTTATTCCTCAAAACTCATTTTGGACATTTACGGACGTGTCAGAACTCGTTTTCGGCGTTTCTCAAAAATTTACGGGTCAACCACCCGGAACTTACATAACATAATAATACCCTCTAAAAAAGATCATTATACACAATAATGAGACATCTCGAATCTCATATATTCACCACCGTCAACACGGTACAAATTTCTGAATAAACTGACAAATGTCAAATAGTCGAAGGACTAATATTAAAATATTCGAAACATAAAAGGGCAAGGGTTACAGGTGTTTTGGCCAAAATCGGTTTTGATTCGGTCTGATTTTTGTCGGTCCGGTTTGATTTTCGGACCGTGAGCACCCCTACGTGACATATTGCAAAATGAAGTCCCAATGATGAGCCACTAAATCCGTGAGTGGTAAAAATTGTGCGCCACCTTTTTGTGTTTTAATATTTTTATTTGGTTTGTGAGTGTATGAGGTATTTAGTAGAGTATATTTTGTATAAAGTGGGTATTTTAATGAGTTAAAGTGAAAGAAGAGAGAAAGCTGAGGTGGACGGTGAGTTACACCTTGACACTCCATCGAGCCTTATGTTACATACCAGGACGCTATAGACATAACATAAATGAAGAATAAGAGCATCTCCATTGACTTTTATCCAGCTTCAATTTGCTCGGCTTTGAATAACATCAAGCCCCACTTCACTAGCATCTGTTGCTTGCAACTCCACCTGAATACCGTCAAGCTCTCTCTTGAACCTGTCCTTGGAACTTGCGTAAATCATCTTGCTCCTAACCCTAGCAGTAAGGGATCTCAACCATGGGTAGCCGCCGCCGCCATGGGTCACCCATCTAATAATTATTCAGAAAGCAAAAGGAACGATCATCTCGATAATAATCGTCATCAAGAGCAACGTAACAAAGGTATTCCCAACAAA